>BQNB010066424.1:0-34566 GCA_026074375.1 Tanacetum coccineum
TGAAATCAACAATTTAACGAGGCAATTGCTTGACATTATAGATGAAAGGCGCTCGTTTATAGGAGAGCTTGAACAACGTTTACCGACAAATGTTATGGCGTATAAGACAAGGCAGGAACTCAAGAGCCCGTAGAAGGATGACATGATAAGTGCGATGGAGATGAGGTCGACAGCTTAACAGTTGCACCATCAGGCCATGAAAGGGTTTCACTTTTATAAGTCTCTGTAATCAAGGTCGGCTTGGGGGGTTATCTTTTTTGGTTATGGGTTATTTTCTGTTAAAATGTGTTTTTTGATGAATGTATGATTGAAAGTTTTGGTTATTAATGAATGAATCACTTCACTATAATGTATTGTTGGTGTTGTAGATGTTTTGTGTATAAATTACACTATTTGACCACTACTCTGTTTTTACTAAGGTTGTTACCTTGGAGACAAAATAACAGAAACAAGTTGCATAACTTGATGATCCAACAAATACATAGAACAGGAAACTACAAGAAATACATATAAGGGTAATTTAATATGCAAAACATTAGTAATAGAATATAGCACATAAACGACCCATTATTTGCATTGACATCCGTCTTCAGTAAATGCATCACTCATCTATTCAGCATACACCCTTTTCCTCTTTAGTGGTCTTCCTTTGTCCACTAGTTCATTAACACCAGGGTTTGCAACCTCTTTACAAACCAAAAATTCAAGGTTACCTTTCTTAACAATATGGTTTGGAACCTGTTCACCCTTAGCACCATCAATCTCATCAGGCACAGTAGCATCCATCCCTTGTTCCACTGCTTCACTAGGCATGTCTACAAAATGACCAATTTGTTTTCCTATGTTGTTGTTCAAAGGCACCTCTTCTCCACACATATTTTTTTGGCTAACCTTGTCTTTCATTACGTCAGTCCCTTTGTCTAAATCAAAGGAATTAATACCGAACGTAAGGTCAATCTCAAACAAGGATCTTTTCCATTCGAATTCTTCTCTCTACCTTTTTGCCCTTTTTTCATTCTTGGACTCATCAGACCATGGAGTTGGTATTAGCAAGTCACTGTTAGAGTCTGATAGACATACTTCACTTGGTGAACAGGTGTAAGTTTCATTGTTAGCCATGTGAAGATGTTATGCTATCGTTATTTTTTACAATTATCTGGAAACCAAGTGAAAGTGTAAATATTTAGATGAAAATGGCATCTGATTTAGTGTTGGGTTTTTCTCTATTTATGTGAACGGCGGTAGAAAAGGTGGGTAAACGAGAAATAGATAAATATAGAAGGTGTACTATTGCAGTTGAAAACCTTAAACGTCAGGGATCAAATTCATAGATAAAAGCAGTATACCTTGTAGTGCAGTTGAAAACCATAAATGTCAGGGACCAATTTTATAGATAAACCTAAAACCTATTAAGTTTATTGAACAATACAAGTGAATATGGGTGCAAAAAAGTCAAACATAGTATACATTACACCCTATTTAAGACTAGTGTAATCTGTTGACAAAGTATAGCCGTATAGCAGTCATCCACTAAAACATGAATTCACCACCAAATCATGAATGGGAAGAAGGCCTTGATATAGATGATTCTGATATTTGAATTACCCCCGTCGTCCATCCCAACAACAATCCTCACATAGTCCATGAGATAACCACCACCACCCAAACGTTGTTTTCATGTCAAAACAATCAAGTTGATAATTGTGTTGTGAAGCCCATTAGGATAATACCAGGTCCTGCTGGTATTTTTCAAACGGCCAAGCTCCGTAAATTAGTTTATACACGGGAAGGTGGGGAGGAATCCGTAATGTCTACACAAGATTATATTAGAAAATTTATTGAGGATGTGGGTGAGGATGACGATTTTACGCGTGCGCCATGGCTTAGCGCGATTGACTATGTCAATGTTGATGGAGGGGTCGTGACGGGTTGTTTTGGAGATGTTAATAAATGTCTAAAGAATGGGAAACTTGAGAAAGTTGTTACAGTTATCAAGTCTCGTACTCCGAATGCGCTGGGCGATATCACAGTAACACTCAAAATCTTTCTGGTACAATCTCCAATACTATTCATTACAAAGTGCTTACAGAGGAGAGGTTTACAAAGGCGATTACCGTAGGAGCGGCTTTGATATTTCATATGTTTCCGTCTTTTCTTTTAAGTAATCAACTCATCATTATCTTAACATTACAAAAAAAACATGGTCGAAGTATTCCATAAGGATGGTGGGTCTGCATAGTTTCTATGCTTTGTTCAAAATATTGCAAATAGTATTTCTTGACTTTGGCATGTCTTACTAACTCAAATATCTTTCTTCAAATTGTTGTATAAGAAAACAAACACCAACATAAAAAACAAACAAAACTTACTGTGTTTGACTAATCGTGTAAGGAAAACCACAATTCTTCATTTTCCCGCCAAGAGACTAACCCTTTTGTCCACCAATGGAAATACGAAACGTAGTTACACGTGTAAACCTAAAATTATGCATATATAAGTTCCCTCTTAACCTATATTAACCCTAATATCAATCACTCCTGACATAAACCTAATCCGACACCTGCGCCCCCATTACTTTATACCAAAAAGAACATATCCACAACATCATCTTTCTTCCATAACAAATCAAACGCCACCCTTATAGCTCCTTTGGATAATTGCAACAAACCATCTTTAAAAACGAGTAACTCCTTTTTTACTAATCACAACCAACGAAAGGAACAAGACCATCGGCATCAAGATCCTTTCAATTTGGGTCTCGGATAGGTTTATTGTACATGTTTGAATTATTATTTTTTCAATCAAAACGAAGACGATTATAAATCGCCCAGTATACGCGATGTATAATTCGCCTAGTATACGCGATGTATAAATTGCCTAGTATTGCTCATGGAATAATTCGCCTAGTATATTGATGGTATAAATCGCCTAGTATTCCGTATAAATCGCCTAAAAAAAGGACGAAATGTACTTTGTACCTTTTCAAAAAAATGAATCTTGTCACCTTACAGTTTTCAAACCACAAAATTCATAAGGTAATAACCCCAGAAAAAAGATTTGAAAATAAACATTTTGCAAGACCCAAAAAGCCACAAAAATAAGCAACTATTAAGCTCTTAACGGGTTGAAATAAAAAGCTTAGAGCTTTTTGATACACGATATGCAAAACACTCAAAAGGACTAGAAATCAGCCAACCAAAAAATAAGCTGTGACCCAATAAGCTCTCAAATAAACTGTGAGATGCGCCACGAAAGGAGCAACAGATTCAAAAACTTTGCAACAGATTCAAAAACTTTCTTTTGTTATACACTAAACTTGATGAAACATAAAAAAAAAGTGAACCTTTGTTGCAAAAAAAAACTTATGACGTGATGATAAGCCACGAAAATAAGCTGACAATCTTGACACAACACACACAAATACATAACACCGCCGGTTAGCTGTTGATACCAATTGTTAACAATAAGAAACACTAACTAAGATGACCCGGAGGTCGGGGAGGATGAAACAAATAAATAGCCATATTATTATAAGATGAGAGAAAAGGGAAAGATGCGTGTGTGATAGAAGAGAGAAACACACATACACACACACCTTATGTGAAATGTTACAAATGAATCATCACCCTCCTATGGAAGTATAGGAGGGGTATTTATAACCCGTGTGTCAACTAACTATGCTAACCCGACACGGCTATAATTAACTAATGTAATTCCGAATAAGTCGACATATTTTAAGGTTAACATATTCTATAAGGATGGTGGGTCTGCATAGTTTCTATGCTTTGTTCTGAATGTTGCAAACAACTATTACTGTTAAATATGGACCAAACGGGTAAACCTGGTTATAACATCAAGGACCAAGTATGTATAAACTCTTGTAATACTGACATGCTTTTGCAACTAAATTATTACTTTGACTTATCTGTGGACTATGGAACGCAGTAACACGTGTAACAAATAACAATCACTGTTCAATAAGGACCAAATGGGCAAACCTGGTTTCCACATCAAGCTGTGTATAACCTCTCATGCTACTTATATGGTTTTGCAAATGGGCAAAACTGGTTTCCACATCATGGACCAACTGTGTATAACATGTCATGCTACTGAGTAGTTTTTTCCAGAATAAGTTAAATAGGTCACAAACAGCTTAAATCAGTCCTAAACAAGTGTAATTATCTATTTGCCACCTAAGTGGTCTTTTATGTTTGCCTCTAAAAGGACTTAGACAGTTGCCACATATGTGGACTTTGATGTTTGCCACTTATGTGGACTTGAATTACAACCATACACTCTCCTGAAACAGATTAGTTTTTAGAATTACAGGAAAGACCATTCACTTGCACTACTTGCTGCACTTGACTGTGTTGGTACACCATCACCCATTTCTCTTCCATCTGCATTCCTTGTTTCACTCACTAGCACTTGAGAACTGGTAGAAGGTTGACTTGCAAGTTGAGTGAAAGTTCTTTTTTATGGACTAATTCTTTCTGTTTGTACTCTTCTCTTTGTCCATCTACTATGGGATAACCCTTGACTGGCAACACCTAGACCACCTGCACCACCTTCACCAGCAGCAGCAGACAAACCTATAACAGTACCAGCACCTGATCCACCTGAACCATCTTGACCAACTACGAGTTTTGTTTGTTATGCTTGCCTAGATGTACTACCACTGGCTTCTGCATTGTTGCCACATACATCAAAAAAAATTCCTTGTAAGTTGTTCCATGATGTTTAGATCAAAGACACACTTATAGCTTGAAGCTGAAACAACTACCTGTTGTTGCCTTTCGACCTTGTCCTTTGCATGTTGCCTTATTGTGTCCAGTGTTTCCGCATGATTGACATGTAATGGTTCTTCCTCTCCTGCCCAGTCTACTATCTTTCACAAATGGTTCATCCTTATGTTTGGACCTCTTTTTTTTCTTCCTTGGTCGGCCTACCTGGACATGATGCTTGGGTGGAAAAAGTGTTGTTAAACATGTGGACTTCTCCCAGTACTTGGTCCCACAAATTGGTTGTATCTTGTGAGAGTATGTTTCCTTCCATGTACTCAACTAATAACAAGGATTTACCTACGTTTCTGTGGGTGGTGCCGCCCGGTCATTCAAAGCCATATTCCAACAAGCTGCAACATCATGCTTACAAGGAATCCCTGTCAATTCTCATTTCCTACATGAACATGTCATAATCACTACATCCACAACACACCGATCACCAAGTGAACCTAAAACTTGATACTTATTTGCTCCATTCCATTGCACCTTCATTAAATGAGCTTCTTTCTTGATGGATTTCATGATTCTGGTTGAAGTATGGGTTAAAGGACCAGTACATTTATCAATCACACCTTGTACATTCACAATTCTCTTCATGCAATACTCCCTGGTGTACTCTAAAAGTGTGATCACTGGCTTGTCCCTACCTCCAACTATTTTACCATTAAAGACCTCATAGATGTTGTTGAGCAATAAATCAGATTTGGATCTACCTACAAATAAAAAAATACAATATCATTTAATGCTATACAACTATACCTAATACTCATAAATATGAAAGCAGTAAAAACTGTGATGGCATTAAGAAAATTACACGGTTAGTCCTTGCATTTATGTGTTACCTAAAAAATAAGATCTAGCCCAATGTTCTGCTGGTATCTTGTTCAACCATTCATGTGCCTTAGGATTTATCATCTTAAGCTTCAACATATACTTTTCAAAATCCCTAACATTTGTAGCAGATGCAGCTCTCCACAACAAATCCTTGTATGTTTGTCCACACCATCCCTGCTTCATGTTTTCATGTAAGTGTCACAAGCAATATATGTGTTTTGCACTTAGATAAACAGTTTTAATAGATGGAATGATACCCTGCATGAACCAATTCATTAATCAGTTACAAATTCATATAATTTAGTAATTAAGAATTCAACTAGTCAAGCATAATACTAACCTTTTGTCTATCACTGATGAATGTGAAATTTGAATTGGGATGCAGATCTATGTCATCACCTAAACACTGCAAGAACCAGTACCATGAACTCTTACTTTCAGCTTCAACCAACGCATAGGCCAATGGGTAAATTCCATTGTTTGAATCAAGTCCAACCGCTACCAATACTTGGCCTGGAAATGGCCCCTTCATGAAAGCACCATCTAAGCCTAACAGATCTCTTCTACAGGCTTTAAAACCCGATTTTAATGCTCCCAAACAAACGTATATTCTCTGAAACACCTTAGTAGGCAAAGAAGGATTAGTATTCCTTTCAACTGTAATCTTGACAGTGGTATTAGGGTTTGTAGACTGTAACTCAGCAACATAGTCTCTAAGCATAGAATACTACAAAACGTGATCTCCTCTAATCTCTTTCAGCTTTAGCTTTAGCTCTGAAAGCTTTGCTTCATAGATATCTGAACCTCCAGCTCACGTTGGAGCTAGTTTTGAACTGCCTTAACTAGGATATCCGGATTAACCCTGACTTGTTCAAATATCTTTTCAGACAAGAATCTGTAAGTGAAGTGTTTGATTTCCCTTGATTGAAGGCATGTGTGTGTATCAGTGTGTGTGTCTTCATCACCTAATTTTTTGTGAATTTGTCTTTTCCCACATACAAGACCCAAGGACAGAGATCCCTTTATCACGTGCATCTAAAACAGAAGAAGATGCTTGACTGTCATCATTGATACCTGTATTCTTCCTTTTTTACTCCTAGTAGTTGGGCCACTTGATCCACTAGGCCCAGCTTCCAATCCACGATTTGGGCTAGTTGGTCCAGTACCTTGTGACATTGTAAATACAAGCACTTTTCCATCACATCTTGCTCTTATCCTAACACCATCATTCTTATACAGCTTCAAATTCCTTCTGCTTTTAATGGAATGCAGGTAGACTCTGTCCTTAGCCTCTTTTGGAGTTGTAAATTTCTGGCCAGTGTAAAATGAGTATTTCCATTGACCACTATCATTTATAACACCTTCCATTTATGTCCTCAATTCGGCTAACCTTCTCTTCTTGTAATTTTTTTCTTTATCATTACCAGGGTCTTTATCAAAACTATCCGCATTGATGACATCCACGTCCTCTCCTTCTAAAACATCATCTGGCACTAGATTAGTGACACCAATGTTGTCAAAAGGAAGATCCATGCTAATACCAAACAAATGGACATCAACATCAGGCTCTACAATCTCATTCTCTTCATCTACCAAAAAATCTTCGTCTACATCATCATCATCATCATCATCATCTGTACCTGCATCTTCACTAGACTGAACATCATATTCAGTTTCATATGCAGTATTTATTCCTTCATCATCATAGAAGAACTGTCCATCAGTAGGAGCTGATTCATCTTCCTGACCATTACCATGTTCAGCATCTTCCCCAGAACTCACATAATCTTCAAGTACAACATCTTCCACACTAAATTCCTGAGTTCCAACCTCTTCCACAATGGGTACCTCAGTGCTAACCTCTGCCACAATGGGTTCTTGAGTGCTAACCTCTGCCACAATAGGTTCTTGAGTGCTAACCTCTACCAAAATGGGTTCCTGAGTTCTACCAACATCTGGTTCCTTAGACACAGGGAGCTCAGATTGTGTTTCAACTTGGGAAACATTTAGGTTTATAGGTTCATTTAAGTTCAAGTCCAAGTCATCAACTCCAAATGACTCATCATGACTTAACCTTGAACTGTCTACACCACTCCTCGTAACATTAGCAAAGCCTGCCTCTCCATCCAATTCTATTTCATCAAATGATAATTGCCTCATCACATCATCTATAATCAGACTAGTAGTTGCTTGTTGTGAGACAAAACTCAGGTTCATGTCACTAAACTATGATTGTATTGTCAGGAGAACATGGCTTTGTGTGTTAACTCCCTGTACACCACTCAACTGTGTATATGTGATGACAGACTCATCAGTGGGAGGGGTTAAAATACAATCAGGCATACACCTAGGTGTAATGGACTCAAAAATAAAATCCTTACAAGGTGTACTTGAATCTTGTTGTGGCAAAGAGCTAGGTGTGACAGAGTCACAAACAGGTTCCTTAGTTGTTTCACTAGACTTATGCCAGGTCAACAACAACATTTTTTCAGTTCTGTTTGCTGCAATGCTACCAAGCTCATCAGTAATCTCTTCTAATGTTGCCCTAAACCGTGGTGCCCTAAGGTAAGAGTCTAAAGCGGTAACACCATGTTCTATATAGACCTCAATCAACTTAAAGCTCTTAACAAGCGTAGCCAGGCAACGAACATCCTTCTCGCAAGCCAAAGCATACAACCCTTCATCTAGACTGGTGAGTGGTCTAAGATAATATAAAACATGGGCTCAGATTTACCTATGTAACCTAATTTAAGAACCATCATGTTCAGCGCAACGACAGTAAACAAATCGATATCGACCATATCAAATATATCGACACGACCACTGACATACATTCGGCCTGGATACCTTTCAAATTTTCCACCATGATGTATTCGAATCGAAAACATATTGGGTGCATTATCTGAAAATCAAAATCAAAACCTAACTTCATAAATCGACAATAAAACAAGTAAAGAACACTACGTTTGTAAAAAAATTAACTTTGAGCAAAAGGGCTTCAAATCATTACCATAAGCCGCTTCGAGCTCTTCGATGAGTTGATCTGTGGTGCCCGTCCACTGTTTTCTGCGGAGCTTTCATCCCGTGTGGTCCACTAACACCATTGCATGTAGGGTTTGATTGCAGAAAAATATTGTAAGTATGGTTGTGTGAGTGATTTATGAGAGAGTAGAAATATGATTCGGGCGGGAATAATCTTGAAAAATGATAAGGATGAGAGGTGTAAGTGAAGTGAATAGTAAAAATATTAATTGGTGATGTGATGGGAAGTGTACAGGTGTACCCAAAAAAGTTTACACTTAGGGACCAACAGTGCACTATAATACTTTTAATGTAGAATTACAATAGTACCCATCACTAACGAAGCGACTTAACAACCGTTCATCCCTTGGGACCAAACACGCACCAAAATGACCACTTTTGGGACCATTTCCACCGATTTTCAAAACGGGGGACTGAACACGCAAACGGGGTGGAGTTTGGGGACCAACAGTGTAATTTACCCTAATACTTATTATCCTTTTTAGTTTTTAGTTGTAAATATGTAATACTCATTTAGTCATTTACTGCTTTGATATTATTGTTACTTTGTTAGATGGTTATTTGTTACCTAGTTAGATTATTTAGATTAGTGTTTACCACTTTAGATTAAGATTGTTACTTGAACGATTTATGTCGTAACTATAACTGATATGCAACTTGATGTACTTTACTCGTTTATTGATATGCAACTTCAAGAGCTCAATCATCGTTTTAACGAGGTAAACACGAGACTACTTGTATGTATGTCTTCTTTATGCCCAACTAAGTCATTTGAAGCTTTTAAAGTCGACGATCTAATAGACTTGGCCACTTTCTACCCGAAGAGTTTCAAACACCTTATGATTCACTTGAATTAGAACTTAAACATATATTATGGATGTAAGTGGAGATAAAGAGTTTGCTACCCTAAAAGATATTAAAGATCTATGCAAGAAGATGGTTAAAACAAATAAAAATGAAATCTACCCAAATGTGTATCTTCTTATCAAATTAGTTTTGATTTTGCTGGTTGCAACTTCTACCATGGAGCGTGCGTTTTTGGCAATGAAGCTCATTAAGAGTGATCTACGCAATAAATTGGGGGATGACTTTATGCATGATTGTTTAGTGTCATATGTTGAAAAAGATATATTATAAGGTATTAGTAATGATACAATCATTGCTCGTTTTCAAGCTATCAAACCTAGGAAGACGCAAGTGAAATTGAAATTGTAAACGCATTAACTATTATGTTATAAATCTTGTTTCATGCTTTTTTTCATTTTCGCATCTTGTCAAATTTGACCCGATTCGACCTGAAAATTTGACGGGTTAGTTGATTGACCCATTGCATTTTTCAACTTGACCAAATCAAGGAACCACCTTGGATTCCCGTCTGGCTCCGCCACTGCATTATATAAGCTTGATAGCAAACAATACACTACAGATGGCACTCGTAGGTAATGAACATGGGTATTTTTAATCCGTCACCCGCTTCTGCGTTGTTTCTCTAACCCGTCATTCGCCCGTCATCTGTCTGTGGATACAAATTTTTACCCATGCCCATGCCTATGCCTGCAGGTACTCATTGCCCGCGAGTAAACCAGTAGGTTTGTGAAATATTACATTTACACATATATTCTCGATTGTTTTGAAAATCAAATTTGATAAGAAGTTGCATAAATTACTAAATATGCGCACAATCACTAATTATATATTAACTAACCGGGTACCCACGTGATGCGGCGGCAGGTACCCGTGTGATTATATTTTCTGACAAAAACCTTTTTCAAAGTACCTTTCTTATGGCACAATTTCCATCTCTGCAATAAGTTAAGATTGAAGTAATGATAGTATCAAGCATATATAAAGACAAGGTACAACGAAGGTAGCTTTAAAGATGATAGCAAAGTCTTTTTAATAAAATTTCTTTTACATTCAATAACATTATAAAGACAATAAAATATTTCTTGACCAAGCTTTTAAGTATATAGATTTTAGAGAGTGTTTGACTGTATGTCAAATGTTTGAAGTTGTAGAACATGCATAAAGGAAAAATGAAAAATTTTGTGGACCTAAATCAACATTATGGAACAATGGGTAAATAAGCATATGAAATCTGCACGCCATCTAAATAGAAAAGCATGGCAACCAACCAATTATGATAACGGACTTTAAAATTAGTTTTAGTAGATGTCTAGATTTTGACTAAATTTAAATTAGTTTTAGTAGATGTTTAGATTTTGACTAAATTTTGGCGGCGCATATTTTTTTTTGATAAACTACATTCGCAACGCGGTGTTTTTCTTATTCACAAACATTTTTTTTCTTCATTTTGTGGGTTTTAAGTTTACAGGTCTTACAACACACAAACAATAATACGAGGTAGTATATGGGTTTTCTGTTTATAGGTGTCAAATAATAGAAAAAACCATGCCTTTTTTTCTTTCTTATTTGACATAGTCAAGCTCTAATAATGGTCTTGCCATTTTTTTAATTTCATGCTCATCCTCAAAGCGAAATAGAAAGTTGCACAAAGATAAAGATTCCATCTAGAATATCCACTATTTTAAAACAAAATTTAGTACGCTAGATGATAACACCAGCAACTCTCATATATAACAAAAATTTCAAGCAACTACTAAAAAAATATATAAGCTACGATTTTCTAAACAAAGTGACAAACCGTTCCGTTTGTACACCTCTTTAGATTAAAACCCCTCAAAAATACAAACCACCAAACCAAATATTTGATTTTACCAGGACAAGATAAACCGCTAGTTGCCTCATATTCAGATCTAAAAACATCATTGGAATGTGTATTCACTAAAATAAAAACTAACATAACCACCATAAACACTAAACACCATAAACAATTTTCAGATCTAAAAACATCAATGGCCTCGGTTTAACAACCGAAAAACACAAACCACCAAAATACTCAAACCCAACGGATAACCCAAATTGAAACCACCAACTAAACAAAACCGAGGCCACCTAAACCACTAAAACTCAAAACCATTTAGATCTATAGATCCAAAAAACCCGTTAGTGGTGGCGGCTGCGTATTCAAATGATGGCTTTGTGGTGTCGACAGACTTAGATGGTGGTGGTGGCTGGTTTAGAGAAAGGGCTGCTTGTTGTGTATGTTTTAAGTGAGAGAGATGATAGCAGGTTAATATATATTTTTGTGTTTTTCATATGTGCTGGAGAAAAGAAGAGAGTGTGTGTCGTCTTTGTGGTTTGTGGTTGGCTAATATATTATTCAGGTTCGGTAGGAGCGAGCTAATTAAATGGGCCGTTATAATTTTTTGAAAAAGACTGTGAATTCATATGGTTTAAATGGGCCGTTATAATTTTTTTTTTAAAACTGTGAATTCATATGGTTTAAACGGGTTGCTATAAAAAAATTTCTGTTACATTTCATATGCTTTAAATGGGTTGCATTATTATTATGGGCTGTTACAATTTAATATAAAAAAGACATTTAAATTTTCAAATGTAACTTTTAAGACTTCTAAACATTATATCTTTCTCAAAGAAGAAATATTTTTTACTTAAAAATTTTAAGACTTCTAAAAATTAGAATGGGCTAAATGCTTTATAAAGTAGTAGAGATAATAGCATTAATACATAAAAAAGTATATAATTCTACTTTTGTGACTCATAAATTATTGACTAACATTGGTGGTTACTTGCGCATTAAAATCGCAAAACCAAGTATAAACGAATTGGACTTGATTATTGAGATATTTAGTATTTAGTATATATACATATTTGATACTTTCATGATTCATATATAGTTTTGGATCTCAAAAATGATGTATGTGACTATTAAATATATCTACTAATAACTTTACAAATATTTAAGTAATAAATGTCAATTTAATAAAAAATGTCTTTACTTAAAAGGCATAACCACGGGTATTTTTAAATGGGTGTGACGGGTTTACCCACAATGGGTATACATTACCCGTCACCCACCCACCACTCGCTGGTTGGTTCATTTTTTCACACACGGGTGGGTAAAAAATCACGAGGTTACCCACACATAACGATGTGGGTATCAGTGAGTTATGGGTTTTTTTTTCGCCCGTTATCATCCCTAATTTTCACTATTAACTTTATACTTTTACACATTTTTATCTTTTAACTATTTATTTATATAAGTTATAACTACTAAACAATATTTTATATTCATATCAAATTATTAAAATTTATATTATTATCATAAAATTTGTCTCAACCCCGTAACAACGCTTAAAACGTTGTCAATATCAATGAGTAATCCACTGATATGGTTGGTCCCACAATCCAATTTTAATCGTCCACCAACATTTTTTTTAAAATACGAGGCTTGTCGACACCCGTGCGTTGCACCGGGCTTGGTCTTTGAGGAAAATCACAGTGTTCCGTCATAACTATGTAATGTGTTTAAATGCTTGTATATAAGTTAAATTCTTTTGTTCCAAACATATGTATATGCATAGATGGCCTTTGAACATTTTGCACAAATATCTTTTTGTTCCAAACATATGTATAAAATCAATAACCTTCCAATTGACCACCTAAAATATGTAATAGCAAACTGATCACCTACAAAACATTGCGTGGGCGTAAAAAATACATGCTGCCACACACTATTTTAGCCTTATTGATGCTAGGATTAGGGGAGATAACCATAGGCAAAGATCAGCAATCAAACATTCAGAACAGGTTCATAGCAAGATCAGAACATGGGAAGTTTTGTGGAAGCAAAAGAGCTGATATATTTGTATTATCAAAAGTGTGTTACAGAAGTGAGTACAAAGTCCTATATCTACTATATTGAACAAACCGACATGCATATTACTTAAGTGTAAAGAACTTACTACTTAAGATATTACCAAAATTACTAAAATGCCCTTAGTACCAAAATTACCAAAATAGCCTTAGGAGGTCAAAGTCAAATATCTAACAATTGATACTTTTGACCTATACTGTTACTCTTTTAGTCAAAACAAAACTGCAACAATCTTCATATTAATTGTCAAAAAACCCAAGTACATGAGTGTTTTGGAGAACTTTTAGTTAAACCTGTATATAATCCAGGTTTTCAACTGTTGAGCAGTAGTTGATATATGACAAATAACTAAATTCAAATAATTCTCCTAAAAACCTGCTTATATACTCTTGCTTATTATCTGTTAACAGTACTTCGTCATTGATATTATTTGAAGAGACTAACATTGAGCAAAAAGCTTAGGAGATGTCAAAAATTAGTGTAAAAACAGTGCTTCTTACCATAACATCACACAGAAACTTCGGGCACCCATCACCACCCAGCAAAGAGTCCCATGGTGCTGGGCCTTGCCATGCATCAATATAATCTACTCATCTTTCTTTGGACTTCCTCTTTCCTTTCTCTTTTGAGGTTCTTGTCTTTCCATCTGATTCCATCAACTCTATTTTATCACCATATTCTCTTACAACCTGCAAGAGCGTATAATCCATGGGCATGGAATTGCTACTTGATTTCTTAAAACTTGTTCGCAGTTTAGCATGCAGCTTTTGAGGGTATTCAATTATAGTAGCTCTGACCATCTCTACAGCTTCAGGATACGTGCTCCTCAATATTCTAGCAGAAATATCATTTTCGCTAAGTATCTGTTTCAACCCAAGAATAAAACTTGAATTATCAAGTTTTGCAAGATGTCGAAATGAACCTGCAGTGATCAGAAGTATCTTTCAGTACAAAAGAGTTTCAGTGCCAGAAAAAGTCATGAATATAGATGATAACGATCTTTCATTTTGCACAAATATCTTTTTGTGGGTTTGATACTTCTTCCATAAAACATAGCTATATCATAAGTAGTATCTACGTCCAGTTAACCTGAGGATTTTACTTTTTAAAGCGCAAAAGTATAATGCAGGCTCTTGCCTTATTACAAACTGAAGCAAACCAAAGGAGACGTATGGTGAACTTTTGCTGCCTGATTCTTTTGAAGATGATGGGGATTTGAGATTGGCGGTTTTGGGAGTCTTTGTGTCTTCTTTGTGATTCTTAGGGTACTCAGGCGGATTTGTGGGTTATGACAGTTTATGGAGCCAAAGAATCTTGGGTTAAGTTTGCTTCCTTCCAATTTGCGACTCATGGTTGGATTGATGAGTCTATAAGCTGAAGTTAAAAAAACTAAATGTTTTGCGCTTATATCAATCCCAAGAACTGCACATATGTCATGTACAATACTCACATCTTCAAATACTTTGTTCAACCTCTGGCTCTGTAAAATAAAGTTTAATATTAGTCATCACACACACAATAGACTTGACAAAATGAGTGGGTTGTGTATTGCATACAGTGGCATAAATCTACCCATTTATAAGTGAACGCGAGGAAATTAGTTTAAAAATGATACCTTTTCTTTTTGAAGTTCTTGCAAATGATCTTGAAATTCTTCAAATTTCTTCAACAATATGCTTCCACCCTTTCCACCTTGCTGATTACTCCCTGAGATCTCTCCACAAATGTTTTGTATATGTGCCAGCACACCTGTAAACTTCTTTATCCTTTCCTCACTGCATTGAATACCAATAAACCTGATTATTTTTCTTCACAATATGTATGAATGGGTTTTTTCCCAAACACCCTATTAAGTCTCTCTCAAACCACATATTGATAAACTGATATGCAAACTTTGCAAAGGCAAATATAAAACACCCATTAACAGCAGCAATTAAGCTGTTAGGAACCTTTTGTGTAAACAATGGTGGGTTGGATCGGCTGGACAAACCTGTTTATGTGTATCCAATGAGAACCGTATCTAATGAGATAAGCTGCACCATAAAAGGATCCAAATTAATAAAAAAAAGTTGTGAGAAACATATTAACAACAGTGGTAGTGACGGTGATGAGAAAGTGATTTTTTGTAACCTTATGGTTCTTAAGGGACTCTCGGACTTCTCCACGCACAATTCTTTGAGGTAACCGGTATTATATAACATGTTTCAATGCATTAACATTAATTTAGAATGAATACATCCTCAAACTGGTATGAACGATAACTGTACCCTTTAGCAATTGCAGTTTTTACCACCCCAGGCTCACCAATTATCACATTCCCACTAAATTAGTAGTAAATTAAGATTTGATTATCCAACAAAACAAAAATCAAAGATCTAAAACTAAATATAAGATTTAATATATTTTCCAACGGTTATATTCTCTTAACCCAATAATGTGTTGGGAAACAATTAATGGTAGGCTATCAAACTGAATAGCATAAGTGTTCTATTCAAACTAAAATTCGAAAGTGTACCTAGTACCCACATTCTGATGGTTTCTTAAAATCTGTTTTCCTACTCCCATCCACACCCGCACCTGAAATCACACTGCATCTCGTCATCTGTATATACAACACAGACACTCTCTCATTGTAATCGATACCCACGCCATAAAAAAACACCTAAAATTGAAAACTTACCGGTCGCTTAATGTGAAAATCAGGTTTTAAAGTAACCCAAATCCCCATTCCACCTCATCCTCCTCGTCATCCTCCTTAAGAAATATCAACAAAAACAAACAAAACTAAGATGAAACCAAGCCACATGAATAACCAAACGATAAAAACCCCCCAAAATTCGTGTTAACCTAATTTTCAATTGCAACCATAATAGAATGAAAATACAAATTCCAACTTTAAAAAAAACTTACATGAACCTGTGGGTGTTAGCATGAATCCGGACAACACATCGATGCCCCATCTTCTTTCTTATGTTGGGCTAGCCATATTTTTTGTTTAGGGATTTGATAGATCTCTGTGTTTTAGAGAGAGAGTGGGAATGGGATGAAGATAATGGGTTTGATGATTCAATAAAGGATTGTAACTTCAAGGAACATATGAAGAGTCGATGATGATGATTTGCAACTTGTAACTCCTGTGATGAAGAGGCGATGGGCAAATAGAGAGGCGTAGATATTTATGGGCTTTAATGTGATTGGGTCATAAATACTGTAAATTCAATTTTTAGTACTGGATCTTTATATAGATAAAGATAAAACACAAGTTAGATAATCAAAACGCAAATTAGGCATAGAAAACTTGATTGCAGCATCATTAATACAGCCACATTGAATGTGGAAACTGTATTTTATAGTATATATATAAGATAAGATAAGATGTACGTACAATGAATGTAAACTTTGGTGATTATGATGACAAGTTTACTCATTAAATACGTTAAAAATGTAAAGTAGTTTTTTTAAAGATTGAATGGGGAAATTTTAAAATTAATTTTTATTTTTATTTTAAGCAAGTGGATAACTTTTTTGATGGAATCTGAAAAACCGACAAAAAAACCGAACCGCTTAATTTGAAACTGAAAAAACTCGAAACCAAAGAAAACGAAACTGAAAAATAACAGAAACCGAAAAAACCCGCTTATTACGGTTCGGTTTCGGTTTTATTTTTAGATATTCGTTGTTCACCGAACCGAACCGAATCATGTATAACATGCATGAAGGTCTTTAATTAAATATTCAAATAATTGTACAAATTTTGATTATATAATCACACTACTTTTTTTGTATAACAAAATTTTTCTCCTTATATAAACATATATTAAACATTTATATGCGAAAATCGATTAATGTGCTTGTAACTTATAAACGTTGAAGAAATAATTTTTGTTGATATGTTATGTGTGTATATTATAATGCAATTATTGTGACGGAATAACTATCTATTCGATGTTATATTATTTTATTAAAATAATATTTTACGTTTTAGATCATGTTATTATTCATACGGTTAAGCTCGAATAAACATTTAAAATGATTAACCGTGACCCGAACCGCATGTTACCGCTTATTTCAGGTCTCGCATGTCCGGTTACCCGCCTAGTACGGTTCGGTTTCATATAGTAAAATGAATTACCCGCCCAACGATACAAATCTTCCAACTAACCGAACCGACCCGTAAAAAGCTCTACTTTTTGGAGACAAAAGTAGTATTGCGGGCAAAGATGGGTCGGGGGAGTAATAATCATAATCATAAGTTCAAAACAGTTTGTTCACCAATGATAAATCAATGATTGGCGATTTATCATCCTTATACTACCATTCAAAATAAACGATGGCTTATATTGATTACTAAATATTTGACATATGTTTGGCTCCTAAAACAGAAATTGCTTGACTTGAGACCTATATATACACATGAATGATCCTTTGATTTTTGTAGAACATCAGAATGGCAGTCTGTGGAGGAGTTACGAACGTTGAAAACAACGTTGACGTCGAGACCATTGCTAAGTTTGCTGTAGAAGAACACAACAAGAAAGAGGTATTGTTTCACACCATATTTCTTTATTTCCAAATGTATCTTTTAGAATCGTCCTTTTTGTTTTCTTCATATGGTGATCATAGTCTTACGTTAGGATTATACACCCATACATAGCTTGTATACGAGTGACTAACATCTGCACTGCAGCATCTATTATCGTCCAATTAGGATTTTTGAGATGTGCAGGATGAGCATTTTGGTAATAGATTGTTGTCCAACCATGTCTAGCTATGTACATATGTTTTGAGAAATTTTATAAAGAAATCATTTGAGAGTGTGACTGAGATAAACAGTTTTTTTATGTTTTTAGGATGGTAGCTAAGAATGTAGAACCATAATATGTTAAGGTTATGAATTCTGCTTATGTGAGGGTGAAATATATACATTGACCAACAGTCAAACACACGTTAAATTATGTGCAATGACATAATAACCAAACGATGGATTCTTACGCAGAATGCAACGCTGGAGTTTGTGAAAGTAGTAAGTGCAAAGGAACAAGTAGTACAGGGTAAGATGTACTATATCACAATCGAAACAAATGATGGTAAAACGTATGAAGCCAAGGTGTGGATCAAGCCATGGGAGAACTTTCAGGAATTGCAGGAGTTCAAACCTGCTGCATAATTTCCATCCGGTAAATTCATTTTTTTCTTTCGCACTTGAATTATTTTTTCTTTCACTCTTTTTGTCTGAAAACGGTATCTAAACAATTAAGTTTGTTTTTGAGAGATTGAACTCACGGCCTATATGATTTATACCGTCATATCTAAGCAAATTTTCATGAACTAAGAACGTTAAAGAGGCTCAATTTTGTTTTGATAAAGTTTTTCTCATGGTGCAGGTGAGAGTGCTACGAGACCACTAGCGTTTGTGAAGCTTAAACGTATAGTCGTTTCGTCAATGTAACAATAAAACATTTCTTGCGATATGATGCAAGTTAATGTCCCCTGTATTTATTTTATGAAATAAATCATAATTCCATTTATGTTTATTTGTGTGATTGTGAACTTGTATCATGTACCATTAACAAGTGTTTATAAGATATTTGCTGTAATTGATCGTGTTTCGTTATCTAATTTGATGTTTCTTCTACTAACAAAGAGGTATTTTACACTTATATCTATCAAATAAGCATTTTCTATAACCATTTATGTTAACCCAATCAAGATCTCAATTATGAGAGTAATGATCGATGGTACGACCATTGAGGTTCGTTTGAGCAACGAAAAAGTATTGTTAAGACTAAAGAGTGATCAACAAATAGCACTAAGGATGCGATGCTTCTTCGGAAAAGAAATAACACGAATGATTCTAACGTAGATACTGTGGTCTTTACAGCTTGAGGTGTAAAATTCTGTAATCATTCAGAATCGGATAACTTGAACAAACAGTAGAACTTATAGTAACTTTGTGTGACTAGTAAAGGTAAAAAAAAGTGATGTTTACCACAGCCCCGTTTTTACGGTTTAGCCTGCTCCCATATTGTTCGCCACTGGTAAGGGGATGAGATTTGAAACCCTTGTTCTCAAACTATACAGTGTAGTTGGTCTGTGTTATTTGAAATCCTAACGTTTTTTATTAACCGATCTCACTTGCCAATCCAACTTGAAATATTCCAGAGTCGACCACTGAATACTGCTGCGTTTCCAGGTTCCTTACACCGACAGCAATGAAACAAAATGCAAGGAAGCCGAAAGAAACTTGATGATTGGAGTTCGGAGTTATTTTTGGTGATTAGAGCAAGGAAAGTAGCTATCTAACATTTAACGACCATTCTTTGATGCTAACTGTTTTAAATCACAACATCGACACTTTTCTATCCCTTTCGCGCCAAGTAAACTCAGTAACATACACACACAAAATTTCCCTTCACTTTCTTTCTGTTCTTTGCAACTCCGGAAACATACAGAATGTCCTCCTTTTCTGTCCGTTTCGTTTCTCACATTTTATTTTCTTAACAAACTAGAAAAACACATCAGAGTAATTTGGCTGCATTGATTTTATTTCAACATCAACCAAGAAAATTATCAACAAGAACTGAAAACATTCAATATTAACATTTGCAACACGAAACGATCCTACAACATAATTACGACCCATAAAATAGGAAACAAAATAGATAAAAAGATAACAAAAGATCTACTGGTTACAATCTTTTCTGAACTACCAAAACGTTTGCCACAACCAACTTCTTGTTCATGTCGGTCTATCTACCTGAGTCAGCATCTACAATATCGTTACTAAACAAGAAAACGACGAACCCTTCAAAGTTAACCGTTCACCCTTCTTCGTCATAATCTTCTTCATCTTCATCTACCCTACTATTTATATTAGCAAGTTGAACCGGGTCAATAACCATATTCTCAACTTCCATCGATGACCACCCAGGATATTCATCAGGCTTTATTTCAACTTTCTGTTTTGGAGGCCAGCCTGATGGAGTGACGGGCGTTGGTGATATGACGGGTGTGTCTCCATTCTCATCCAAATCTAAGTTAAGGTCAAAGTTATTTTTAACTTTGACTGTCTCGTCAGTCTTTCTGAATATTATGCGAGTCTCTTTTGAATCAGAGTCTTCTATTGAATCAAGAGTCAGCTTTGGTTTATCTGTGCTAATGGCATAGAGCTCGTGCTTCTCGTAACTAGATGATGCTCCTGCTGCTGTTGCGTATGCTTCTTTTTCTGCTTTACTAGGTCTACCACGGCCTCTGCCTCTACCCCTTCCTCTTCCTCGACCACTTCCATTGGTATGGGGAGTCTCGGGCTGCAACTACAAATGAAGATAAATGAGTTTGATAAGAGGAGCCCAAAAAAACTATGGAATATTGCTTTCTATAAATTTTGCTAGTCAGGGTTTCGGAAAAGAATTATACTGCAATTCAGTCAACAAATTTTGCAGACCACGTTAGCCCCTAAACTAAAATGTAAATTATGCAGTCAAATCTATCCTACAATTCAATTGTTTTTCATGAGTTATATACCAGCTAAATTAGAATGAATGAAATTATCTTACCATCTTGTCCCTTTTTGCGTCTTCATCGCCATCATTATGATCATCATCAGCAAGTTTCCTGCTTAGACCAAAGTATCAAAAGCAAAATCACCAAAAGTTAGAACTAGACATGTCTAGTAGAAATTATAACTTTGTGCAGTAAAGTGAATTATACAAACCTTCGTTTAGTTGCAGATCTGTCCTCGCCAGCCGCATCAGAACCACCTAAATCGGGAACCTTACCAGCAATATCCCTCAAGAAGTCAAACACATTATAGCTCTGGACACACTGTTTTCTACAAATCAGGGAAAAAACAGTCAGCATACAATTCATAATACAAGCACTTAATAGATGGTCGGGTATGGGATACTTACAAATGCATAGAATTCAAAGTCTTTGCTCCCCTTTGAAGAGTGATCTCGTATGTCCGGTCACAAAGATCTTGTAAAAATAGTTCCAAAGCTTTAGCTGCATTCATAAAATAAAAGTGTAAAATTATAACCCTGTTCGACTATTGTTAAAATCAGGAAGAATTAACATTTTCACTAAGTTATCGATTTCGATTTGATTGTAAATATAATCATTTGAAAAATAAAGCCAGAATGGAGATGTTACTTACATACTAACAAAGGAACAGCCATAGCAATCTTCCCCACATCCTCATCGGCTTGCATTATCTTCTTTATCCGAGCCTAAAAGAAATAGAAACAACGGTATAAGACACTTAAGGCGTAATAATGGAAAATCATCATACCAAAGGTAAGGTAAGGTAACACCCAATACCGTCTTCCACGGTGTATGGGGGAGGTTGAGATGTAGACAGCCATACCCCTACCTATGGTAGAGAGGAGCCATACCCCTACCTATGGTAGAGAGGCTGCTTCCGGTTCTACCAAAGGTAGAAAAGGACCTCCGGTCTTGCAAGGAGTGAGGATCGAACCCTTGACCTCTGTCTCCAGAGACAAGGGTGATAACCACCTGATCCAACCTTGCTATGATTAAAACATGTAAATGATATCATGAACCAAAAACATCATACTAAAAAACCAGTAAATGATATCATGAACCAAAAACATGTAAATTTAAAGACATTATCAAATAAAAGATATCTAAAACACAACGACAATGCAAATCTCATACATAATATTTTTTCACAATGGTAACAGTAAATAAAACAAATCATGTTTTATTTTGCGCATATTTCATCAAGTATTCTGGTTAGCAAAGTATCAAATTTGTGTCTAGAAATTCTAAAGGTTTTTATTAAAGTTGTAACACGTAATCTTGTTTCTTTTACAAAAAGTTTAAATTGAATATAAATCTAGCATTGATTAACATTTTTTATACAATAATAATAATTATTATTTTTATAACCAGGCTTAATGTTACAAAATTAACCAAATCGAACATGAAACCATGTTTTCAATTACTCAAAAAGTAAAAAAGGGCCCAATGACATCGACATAATCATAACCTATTTTTAGTTAATTTATATTCAAACCTATTTTTTTAAGCAAGAAAAAAAACCTTCAAAAACTAAACATAATCTATGAACAGGAACGCATTCTTGCACAAACCAATAAATTACCATATGTATATTACTCAAATATTCGAATAACGTCATAACGATGATTAATAAACATGAAAAAACATAATCAAATATTAAATAACATTAAATTAAACAAAACAAAAAACTAACCGCAGGGAAACGCGTATCGAGTTTCTTCCTCATATCGACTGATTCTTCTACAAATAAAAGAAAAAAACTAACTAAAATAACCTAATATAAAAAAGTTATCTACGGAAGATGAACCCTAAAAATTGTGAAAAATAAACATATATATTAACGAAAAAGAAGGTATAAATAAAGAGTTGAAAAATAACCCGTATTTGAAGGGGATATTCTTGATCGTGGCCTCGTGGGGCAGAATATTAGTCGCACGAAGTGTTGGACTTGTTCCAAATCATTGTACACGTGTGTTTGGCGTAATGAGCTGGAGCTGAGGCTGTGGCTTGTGTCGAGGCTGGGGCTGGGGTTGAGGCTTATATTATAAGCTGAAATTAAAATTTGTATTTTTTAAACTTGTTTGACAAATGGGCTGGAGTTGAGACTTATTATTGTAAAATTACTAAAAATGATATAATTAAATAAATTTTTAATGTATGTTAGATATTTTTAAGGGTATATAAGTAATTTTTGATTCATAAGCCTCGGGCTAAAGTTTTTAGCCCCTTTTATGAGGCTAGGGCTTATAGAGGTTTATGACTTCATAAGCCCGCGTGACAAACGGGGCTTATTTTATAAGCCGACTTATTTTAAAAGCCCAAACCCCTATAAGCCCTTATCCAAACACACCCTATGTCTTGTCTTGGTAAATTTACATCTTAGACCCTCAAAAACATTGTACAATCACAACTTGTTTCTTTTTCTTGTTTGTCTAAAGAACTGCCCTCATGGTTTACGACATCGATTAAACTGTATTTATTAAAAACAAACTTTCTTCTATATTAGATTAATACACATTAATGAAACTCATAATTTATTATAATTAAATTTGATATTTAAATTAATAAACTCAAAATATCTTTTATAACAACCTTAAACCTGCTCTCAAGGTACTAGTTTAAGAAACCTCACCATCAAAGACATGTCACATACTCGGGAGCTGTTTGATAAAAAATTTGATTCATTGCTGAATGATTTAAAGGCTCTGAATGATATATATATATAGTCTCTGAATGAAACTGATTCTGATTGAAAATGTGTTTTTTGACAATTGTTTTGAATAGATATATTGAACGATCATCAACGTTATCGCATTTTATTTAAGTAATCGCTATCTTTCAATAGTTATATGATAAATTTTAAATTATAAATATTAACTAATTAAAATTTATTGACATGTTTACTCACCCAAGACAATTTTTGGGTTAATATAATTTTGGTTTCAATGATTTCATATAATATTTCGTTTACTAATGCAATAATCTACAACATTGATAAATAACATACTAGTTAGGAATAAACTTGCAAAAAGATCATCTTTGGCGTGAAATATATGAAAGGTGATTGAAAATAATATAATAAAATAAATACATACATCGAAATTAGCGGTGGAGTTGTTTATCTCATTGTACTAGTAACAAATAAACAATAAAAGAATTATTTAAATGATACCTTAGAAGAAGGCTAGAGAATTTTTGTCTTTACTGAATCATTTTGCATGTCTTTAGTGCTGCCCAATTCACCACCTAATGGAACGATTAAGAGAAGTAAAAAAACTTATCAAACAACCAAAGCCACTGACCGAATTAGTGCAAGGCCCATTAAGTGGCTTTCAAACGGCCCCTCAATCTTGTTATTCATAAACTCAAAGAATCTTTTATAACAACGTTAAACCTTGCCCCGAAGGCACTAGTTAGAAAAACCCTACTATCAAAGACATATCACATGCTCAATCTTGTTATAAAGGTCATTGACGAAATAGAGACTAAAACCGGAGACATGCCCACTCCATGGACCCCTGCAAAAGAGTTATTGTCGTGTAGAGCTTAGACAAACGCTTTGGAAAATAACGTCAAATTTAAAAGAGTATGGGTTTTGGACGGCTGCAGTAGCTTACTTTGAGGATGAAACATAGGCTTGTTGAAGCCAAATGATTTCCTTGATTATTTCTCACAAAATACAAAGTATATATAGATTACAAAGGGGATGAACTTGAGCCTAAGATAACTATAATACAATTAATGATGACAAATCATACAGCTCATGATTAACAAATCATCCAAATATATATCAACTAATTTTGGAAGGAAGCCAATCAAATATATCGACTAATACGCCCCCGCAGTTTGAGCGGGGAGGGGGGGACGCTCAAACTAGATCAAAAATTTTCAAACAAAGTTGAAGGCAGTCCCTTGGTGAAGATATCGGCATACTGGTAACGAGAAGGTACATGAAGAACTCTAACCTGGCTAGCGGTAATCATATCACGAACGAAATGAATGTCGATCTCAATGTGTTTCGTCCGTTGATGTTGGACAGGGTTGGCAAACATATAAGCAGCACTAACGTTATCACAGTAAACAATGGTGGCAGTCGATAGAGGAGAATGTAACTCACAGAGTAGATTGCGAAGCCATGCAGTCTCGGTGACAACGTTAGCAACACCACAGTATTCAGCTTCGGCACTGGAGCGAGAAAGGGTGTGCTGACATTTAGTTGACCAAGACAAAAGATTATCACCTAAAAAAACACAATAACCTGAAGTAGACTTGCGTGTGGATGGGCAACCTACCCAATCAGCATCAGTATAACCAACCAAAGAAGTAGTAGCGGAAACATACAGCTGGAGACCAAAATCCACAGTCCCCCGAACATATCTCAAGATATGGTTGAGGGCAGCAAAATGCGACTCTCGCGGATCATGCATATAAAAGCAAATCTGCTAAACTGCATAAGATAAATCTTGACGTGTAAATGTAAGATATTGTAGCCCCCTGCAAGACTGCGATATAAAGTAGTATGGGAACTAGAAGGGGGGTTGAATAGTTTACCCGTTAATTGGCGTTTTAAAACTTTGCTTATGAAATCTTTAGATTCGAGTATATGCAAGATCAATCAACGATATGAACAACCAATATATCTAACTACTTGCAACACAATCACAATACAAACAATAAATGTAAAGGGTAAGTAAAAGATAAGAGTTAAGAGAAAGAACAATCAAACCACAACACCGAGATTTATAGTGGTTCGGCTACAAAGCTCTTCTTCGCCCTACTCCACTCCCTGAGTATTTGACTCGAGATTTCACTATGTCAACAAGCTCCCTTTAGGCGGAGAAAACCGTTTACACGTTGCTTACATTGTTTTCCGACACTAAGCTAAATGTTGAGTCCTAATCTTAGCTAGAACCAATCTACCATTTCACCAATGTATTTTAAGGACTAAAATAGTAACCAACACACAATCTACACTATCGGATTTATACATTATCCGATCTTACACAACCACACAAGAACAATAAAATAGAGGTTTGGATCTTAAAAGAAGATGGAAGAAATCACTAATCTATAACACTTCGTTTCTTAACGAATACGAGTGTCCTTCTCTTGCACTTGATAGAAGAAGGAAGAAGATGGGATTAGATCACTTGAAACAAGATTAAACTATGTTAGTGATCAAGAGATTTAAAAAGAGAAAGAAGGTTTTAGTGAGAGAACGAGATCTGAAAAATTCGTGCTAAGAGGTATGAAAAACTGTAGGGAATGGTGCAGTATTTATAGCCAGCAAATGGCAACGTCTCCTGGCGGCGGTCCCGGCGGTCCCAGATATATCTGGGGGCCGCGCATAGGTAGACGCTCCCATTTTTATCTTTTAATGGGGAAGGTTAAATCTGGTGTAGAAGCTTCTATTTTGGGAGAAAAACCAGATTTGAATTTTTATATTTAAATAAAATATTTCTTTTATAAATAAAAATATTTTGTATATTTTTATTTTTGTAAAAATACTTTTATAGAAATGTAATGGTAAAAAAAAAATTGATCACTAATCATGTTTAATGAGTTGTTTACTCATACCTTAAGTGATTTACGTTGAAATAGAAATTTACGATTTATAACGCGTAAACGTTTATTTTTATCGTAGTCGTTTTTACATTTTGTCATTTTCAAAACGTAGAGCAGTCGAAAAATATAAATAACGTTTTTAGGCATTATTTGTATTAAAAATCTTCTCCTTTTTGATGATGACAAAATATAAACTCATTTTAGATAAAAATAAAATTTTGCAAGTTATTAATGAGTTATGATCCATTTCTCCTCCTTTTTGTCGAATCCAAAAAGGTTGATCGTCGAGTAGAGAAGAAAGAAATCGACGATGCCAAGACTTCCCCTTGATGTATGCTCCCCTCGTTTGGGGCACCAAGGGATCAAGCTTTTGGTATTTTGCTACAAAACCGAGTTAGAAAGACAAGTACAAGAAATATTTCTAACTAGTAGCAATATGATGAAATATATATACATGGCTATGTAGAGAAGAAGTAGCCAAATAAATAATTTATGCAAATCACGCATAATAATAAAAGTTCATTCATAATAAAGAGGCGAGTTCATACTTGAAAAGTATGAATATTACAAGACTAGAAATGAAACATAGAAGCATAGCATAGAAAGACATTTTAAACTAAAGCTAGACTAGATGATTCTTGATGTCTAGGAGATGCCGCAAGCAAAAGATGGGTTATCGATTATTTAGAGAAATTAAACATAGAAGAATGCTTAATTGTGATGGGGTGAGAAGGAGGAGGTTGGTGAGGGATTATTTGGAGAAGACTGAATATGAGTGGAGGGACCAATGATGATAGACTTAATCCAATTGAGGTCATCTCTTAACACATTGAATAAAGTTCGGGTGTGCATGCAACAATGACAAAATTCTAAGTGAAAGTTCACTTGGTCTAGAGTAGCGGGAAGAATCAAAGGTGGAGAAGGAGGTGTTTGAGCAGTAGCATTGATTGCATGTTGAAGATTAATGTCAATGAGGTTTGACAAGTGATGAAGCTCATTGAGTTCATTCACTATTTGATTCCGAAGTGGATTTTGTAGTAGTGAAGGTGGAGATAGAGAGTTGGTGATGGTTGGAGAGTTTGTTGGTGAGCTATTGGGTGAGAAAGGAGGTGAAGGAGGTAGAAAATGGTTTTGTCTCCAAGGTTCTTGTATGGCCATACGGTATCTTCTTGAATAGTTATAAGGAGATTTTCTAGAAGATGACATAAAGATGTGGAGAAGGGTGAAGAAGAAGGGAAGGATAGATTGATAAGAAGTAAGTAGAATGTGGAGTTTATATAGTAGAAGATTTGGCAAAGCATGGTATTGATTGAAGAAAGAATCCAAAAGATGTTTGGCTAATCAGGGAAATACTAGATGGGACTTGTGTAGAGAGGGTCAAAGATGCAGAAAGGGAAAAAATTCGTTTTCCTTCTGAGGGCGGCCCCTTAAATACTGGGTGGTCCCAGATATATTTTGGGGCTGCCCCATGTATTTAGGGGCGTTTTCTAGAGATCACGAAATTTTCTCAGAATACCCAGTTTTGTTGTTTTGTACAGAAAGGAAGGATAGCAAATCCTACTTCTCAAGAATGAACTAGTTTAGCCTAGATCTAAATAGAGTAATTAGGCTATTCCTTTTTAATCAAGAAATCAAATAAAATGTGGCTTAACTAAAGTTAAGGGTAAGATAAACATGCAAGGGCACAAATACACAGTATGTTACAAAGCATTTAGTTGAATTCTACATACACCTAACAAATAAGACTTAACATTGATTACTAGTGTGAAGTTTAAATACACTCATGATGATTGTGATGAGCACACCGAACATCTTCTGGAATGTTTTCATTTGAATGATTTGTAAGAAGATTCATTCTTGTTGGATAGGAGATGAATTTATGATTATTAGGAGAGAATCCGGTTAATTTATCAAGGAATTTTGACAACAAGAGTCCGTATGGCAGGATGCCATTGGGTCGATGTTTGAAGTCGTTTATTCGATTGATAATGAAGTGAGAGAGATTGAATGTTGTGGATGAAGTAATGCAAAAGAGCATATAGGCTTCACAAGCCGACAAGAAATCTTTGTCAATATCAACGGTACATATGATGTTCTCACGAATGTGAAGATGTGCCACTTTGAGATAAGGACATACCTCTTCAACAAAGAGATTGCATGGATCCTCAAGTGCGAACTTGAACCCGTTTAGATGTTTCTTAGTTACGTTGTATATGATTGAGTTTGGATGAGTTAATTTGGTATAGAGGGGATCATTTGTTGGAGTAGTGTTATGATTGTTAATGGATTTTAGAGACCATTCATTAATATAATGACAATGTCCTTCAAAAGGAATATCAAGTAGCGTTCCAAAATCCTAAAACGATGCACCAACACGTTTTTCATTTATTTCGAATAATATGATCCAAAGATCACTTACTAGAATAAGTTCAAATGTTTGATAAAATTCTATTATGAATTTTGGATAGAAGTTTCCTTTTAAGTGAATGAGAGTTTAAATTCCAACTTTGAGTAGATTCTTTTCTAAGATTCCCTTAGAATCGAACATTGTGTTTAGAATCGAACATTGTGTCAACAATTCTTCCTTCATGGATAGGTCGACAAGGTAATTTTAAATATGAGAATTTTTGAGAAGAATTAATGTGATTAGGAAGGTATGGTTCGTTTGAAGTTTGGGAAATGTAAGTTTTTGTGTATTCAAGTTCTTCTTGAGACATTCTTTTCACCCAATTACAATAATATGAAATTTTTAGTATGTGTCATTTTCAATTTTCAATTCCCTTTAGAAAAACGCTTAGTGTGTGTCTATATGCAACAAATGTGGAGTTGTGGCTAACTCGACACTAAAACAAAAACCTATGAGTTAACTCAAACACTCCTTAATTCAATTTTGCTCTTCCAAACATGTCGAAAAATATTTATTGATTAAATATCTCGAATGATGTTCATGAGATCATTACGCATGAATGCGAAACGTTTTTAGTGTGTATTAACAATGCATTAAAACATTTTTATGTGGTTCCTAACGTGAGAAATTTCAAAAGAAATTGGGGTTTTTGTTCATATAAATTTTTTTTCACAAACACACTCAATTATGCAAATCTAATGTCTACAGGGAGCATAATAGTTATACATTGTGTTATTATAGTCCTAATTGCACGTAAACAAAAGAAAAAAGAAAATCCCTAATTTTGATTTTGTGTTCAATATGAACCCTAGACACAAATTAGGAAGAAAATTGATGAAATGACTTACAATTGATGATCTTTATGATGTTAGGATTGAATATTAGTGTTGATTTGATCTTCAATTTGAGTTTTTATGGTTGATTTTGAAGTTTGGTGGTTTTGGTTTCGTGTTAGTCGCTGGTCTGCAAAAGGAGGGAGTGTTTGGTTTTGTGTTTAGCAAAAAGAGGGTAAAGACATTATGTCCCGACTGGTGGTGGCCCCATATCGATATGGGGGCCGCCTGATTAAATCAAGGGGCCGCCTCCACTTGAGGGTTTTTAGAAAAGAGTTTGGACCAAGATTTTGGAAGGAGTGACGTTTTAATTTGCATTTCGCCAATTAAAAATGCTTAAAATACTTCGGATGAAGTAATTAAGATGTCGCAACACGGAATGGAACACGTACTAGAATCGAGACTAGAAGAAAAGAAGAACGATTTATGGAATGTGTTCCATCATTCCTAAACCAAGACGAAGATAGTTAAATGATTCACGTTTAAGGGGTTTGGTGAGGATGTCGGCGATATTGTCGACGGACAAGACTTTTTCGATAGAGATATGTCCTTTATGGATATTGTCCCGAAGAAAGTGGTGACGAATTTTGATGTGTTTACTCCGCGAGTGTTGCACCGGGTTTTTGATACGGTCAATCGTGCCTTTATTATCGCACATAATCGGGACGTCGTCGAGTCGAATGTCGTAGTCGATGAGAGCTTGTTTCATCCATAGTGCTTGTTGGCATGCCTTTCTAGCGCTTACGTATTCGGCTTCGGTCGTAGATATAGCAAGAGCGGTTGTTTCTTTGAGAACCAAGATGTTAGACAACATCTCATGAACGTACAAATACCGCTATTTCTCTTTCGGTCCACATAATCTCCCGCATGATCAGAGTCGGCATATTCTACGGTTTCTATGCCGGTCCTTTTAGGATACCATAATCCTAAGTGCGTAGTGCCTTTAATGTATCGGAAGATACCCTTAACCGCTTCAAGATGAGAGGTTTTGGGATCCTCTTGGAAGCGTGCACAAAGGCAGACATTAAACATGATATCGGGCCTACTTGTCGTTAGGTATAATAAACTACCTATCATGCCTCGATACTTGATACTATCTACCGACTCACATTCTTCATCTTTCGTGAGTTTAGTATCCGAGGACATGGGAGTTTTCATTGGTTTAGAATCTTCTAACCCAAATTTCTTAAGCATTTCTTTAATATATTTAGATTGATTAAAGAAGATATCATCTTTCATTTGTTTTATTTGTAATCCAAGGAAGAAGTTAAGTTCACTCATCATGCTCATCTTGAACTCGTCATGCATGATTTTGGAAAAATCATCACACATGTCTTGACGAGTCGAACCGAATATAATGTCATCGACATATATTTGAACGATTATGAGATTTGAACTTTTCTACTTTGTAAAAAGTATGTTATCTACCATTCTCATGTTGTATTCTTGTTTAATAAGAAAAGCCTATAATCTATCGTACCAAGCTTTAGGAGCTTGTTTAAGACCATATAAAGCTTTCTTGAGTTTATAAACATGATCTGGTTTTTGAAGTCAATGAATCCCGGAGGTTGTGCCCACTTATACCTCCTCATTGATAAAACCGTTCAGGAATGCACTTTTTACATCCATTTGGAATAGCTTAAAATCTAAGGCACAAGCATAAGCTAATAAAATCCTAATAGACTCTAACCTAGCAACTGAGGCATAAGTTTCATCATAATCGATGCCCTCTTGTTGATTGTAACCTTAGGCGACTAACCTAGCCTTATTTTGAGAAACAATACCGTTCTCGTCTAACTTATTCCTATAGACCCACTTAGTTCCTATGATTGTCAAATTCTTAGGTTGTGGTACTAATTACCAAACATCGTTAGCAACGTATTGGTTTAATTCTTCTTGCATAACGATTATCCAACTTTCATCCTTTAAGGCTTCATTCACATTCTTAGGTTTTATAGTTAATATAAAACAAAAGAAGTTACTTTGGTTTTAGGCTTGAGACCTAAGGGTTCTTTGGTTGAGGTTTTCTATGACATTTTCTAATGGATGATTCCTAGATTCTTTAACATTGACTACTTTGTCAATTTCTAAAGTTTCATCCTCAATATCATTTTCTAGGTTTTTCTTTTTGGTAACCTTAATTGCTTCTTCTTAATCTAAGTCATCATCCACCAAGGGTGATGTCTTAGAGGGTGGTGAAGTTTCATCGAATGTCACGTTGAGTGATTCTTTGATTTTCATGGTGTGTTTGTTTAGGATGATGTAGGCTTTACTATTTTTGGAGTATCCTTGAAAGACACCTTCGTATGACTTTGGGTCAAACATATTAAGGTAGTATTTGGTGTTTAAAATGAAGCACTTGCTTCCAAACACTTTAAAATAATCAAGAGTAGGTTTTCTACCTCTCAAGAGTTCATAAGGTGTTTTACCTAAGATGGCTCTAATTAGGATTCGGTTTAGGATATAGATTGAAGTATCTACGACGCTACACCAAAACTTTTGTGGTAACGATGTTCATTCAACATTATTCTACTCATTTCTTGTAGAGTCCTATTTTTCCTTTCTACCACGCCATTTGAATGTGGAGTACGTGGAGCCGAGAAGTTGTGTGTAATACCATTGGCATTACAAAACTCTCCAAATTGCATTTCATTATCAAATTCCATACCGTGGTCCATCTTAATTGACACCATTAGACATCCTAATTGGTTTTGTATTTTCCTACTAAATATTTCAAAATTTTCAAAGGCTTCATTTTTAGTTCTAAGGAATCTTGCCATGTATACCTAGAATAGTCGTCTACTATTACTAAGGTGTAGAGACTTCCTTCGTAACTCTGTACGGTGGATGGACCGAAGAGATCTATATGGAGAAGTTCTAAGCATCTAGTCATTGGAACTAAATTCTTAGCTTTATGACTAGCGTGAGCTTGCTTTCTAATTTTGCAGGGATAACAAAAGTGTTGATTAAACTTAAGCTTAGGTAAATTTCTAACTAGTTCCTTAGATGCTAATATTTGAATGAGACGCATATTAGCGTGACCTAACCTCTTATGCCACAAGTGAAGTTTTCATCAATCGTTGCAAGACAAATTTTGTATTCGGGCTTATTTCTTAATTTCATCACATATAAGCCTTTCTTCCTAATACCTCTACCTATGACCTTATTGTCCTTTATAATTTCTCAATAATTTTCAGAAAATATAACCTAACATTTACTATCACATATTTGTGCCACACTTAGCAAGTTAAATCCTAAATTATCTACATGCTCTACATTAGCAATTTTAAGAGAGCCATGAGAAATCGTACCTTTTTCAATGATGTTACCGCGTAGATTACTACCAAAAATGATGTTACCTCCATTGTATACCTTATAGGTTGAGAAGATCTTTCGATTGCCCGTCATGTGTTTATAGCATCCGCTATCTTTAATCTACTCATCGCAGGTTCCAAATCAACTCCAAGGCATCTCTATTTATATAAGACAACAACTCAAACATTTGGTCCCCAGTATCTCATGGGTCTAAAGTTGTTAGTGCTAAACATCCTTTGCATTTGTTTCATTTGATTGGGATGTAAAAATGGAGGACACATTCCCCATGACATATAACTTTAAGGTTGGAAGTTATTCCAAGTTACAGGAAATCCATGAGGTCGGTTTTGTCGACCAACATTTCATTTAAAGAATGTGTACTCTTTTCAAATCGAGTTAGCTTAAAAGCTTCCTCTTTGAGTTTTTCGTTGTCGATTTTAAGTATTTGACACTTTGTACATTCGAGATCAACTCCCTTGTTTTTCTCGAGTTTATACAACTTTTCATTTAATTTACTAAGTTCTTTTTCTAACTTGTTTCTAACACCTTTTAAATGTTTATTCTTAGTGATTATTTTTAGACTCATCTTGCATAATTTATCATATTCACTGTCTAAAACAAAGTCATCTATTAATGAGTTTTCATCACTAAAGTAAGAGGATTCAGAACATACCTCACTACATGCTTGAGCCATGAGACATGTCTCGTGTTTATCCTTTTCATCATCTTCTTCACCGTTATCACTCCAAGAACCTCCGACGAATGCTCTTTGGTTCTTTTCCTTTTGTGGTTTCGAACATTCTCCGATAAGATGATTTAGATCACCGCATCTAAAGCATTTCCTATCACTTTTGCCGTTCTTGTCATCTCGGCTTCTTTGGAACGTCTTTTTATCATTCCGTGGTTGTCTTACGAATCTTCCTCTTCTATTGAAGAACTTCTTGAAGTCTCTAACCGCCATGGCGTACTCTTCGTCTTCACATCTGAAAGTCGAACATTCTTCATCGCTAGATTTCTTCTTAGCCTTTAAAGCAAGAGATCTCATTTCTCCTTTAGCTTTGACTACTTAGGAATCTTTCTTGATGATCATCTCATGAACTTTAAGGTTCCCGATGAGTTCATCAAGAGATAGTGCTGTCAAGTCTTTCGACTCTTCAATCGCCGTGACCTTTGCTCTCCATTTAGTATGTAGATCCCTAAGAAACTTCCTAACATAGTTCTTGCCAGAGTAACCTTCATCAAGAGCTCTTAGACTAGTAATAATGGTATTAAATCTAGCAAAAGCACTATCTATAGATTCATCTTCGGAAATGACGAATTGTTCATATTGTTGTACCAAAAGGTCAATCTTGTTATCTTTGACTTGGCTATTACCTTGATGGGTAATTAACAAAGTTTTCCAAATTTCTTTTGCCGTATTACACATGAGAATTCTTTCATATTCTTTTCTAGGCAAAGCATTGTAAATAACCATTTTAGCTT
>BQNB010066425.1:2490-21088 GCA_026074375.1 Tanacetum coccineum
CATGGATGTAGTTTTAAGTCAACGAATGGAAAAAAGAAAAAGAGATTGTGTTTTTCTTAAAACATGTAAACGTTTTTGAGTTTTTGGACCCAAACTGCTAATTTGAAAATAATCGCTTCAAGAATAAGCAGTCCCAAACACCCTATAAACCGGTTCCTTTAAGTTCACTTTCATTTGAATCCGCAACATTTGATCATTCAATAGTTTGTAGAAGAAAAGTGTATAAGATTGGCTTTGTGCGAAAAAAGTAACAATTGGTAAGCAAAATTGTAAATTTAATTTAACAAATAACTGAGAGTGTGTAATATAATATAAAGTATATAATAGACTAAAATCTCTGTTAAACATTGACGCCAAAAGCGAGTTAAGTAAGCTACTAATCCAAACGTTGACTAAGACATTGACTAAATCCTCCCTCAAAAGTGGTTAAAAGCTTATAAAGGTCTACCTTTTCTGCCAATAAGCTAATGGTAATAGGGGTTTAAACAGTCAGCTTGCAACCCTTTTCTAAAATCAACTAACGCCAAAAGCGGGTTAAATAAGCTACTAATCCAAACGCCCCTAAATGAGCAACCTAATTATTTAGTATTTGAAGTGTTACCTAAATTACTCCTATACCAGCAATAAACCATGCATACTATGAGAACACATATACAACCTCTAAAGTATGAAACTAAACTTTGCAAAATTTCAAATAATTTGGACTGTGCGAGCAAAAAAAACAACAACGTGGTTCATGCTACGCATGCTACTATACTGTTTTGCCCCTAATTCTAACTACACACGACAGATCAGAAGCTTTTGACCTGTCATATACAAATGGGTGTTTGGCGTTGTTTCTCAAAACCGATTATAGAGTATATACAAATGGATGTTTGCCATTGTTTCTACCATAAGACGCATAGATTCAGAAACGATCGTTTGCAACTTTGTTGCAGATTCCACTTTATAAACACAAATTAGAAATAAAATAACACTTTTAGAAATGGTAAAATCTAATAGAAATGCAGGCCGCTAAAAGGAATGATTACCTTCATTTATAAAAATATTACGAACCAAAAGACCACCATGATTCTGGTCCTTGTCCCTCCCTTGCCCGCTGCCCCCATATCATCTTTTGCGAGGAGGACTTCCTTGTTGACCTTCATATTCTCTCCGTGGAGTACTGCGGGATGGTGAACGTCAGGCAATGTGCCAGAAACCATGGTTATAAAAAAAAAGATTGTTGATGTTCTATTCATATCATTTTCACGTTGAAAATTTGTTGCTATAATAGCGGGTTAACAGGTCAAAAATGGAAGTTTTTTTAAGAACTGAAAATATAAGACTAAGAAGGTTATTAGAATATGAGCCAAACACCCTGTAAACGATTTCTACATTAGACCATTAAACACCACTTAATTTCAAATCACTGGACAAATTTCTTCAGATTAGTCATGAAGAAAAATAGAAATGCACATAAAAGTTTTAGGAGTATACCTAAGACCAAATGGGCCCTCAATCAATTACAACAGCCCATTTGTGTGCAATTGACAAAGACTGTGAAGACTTTGAAGGCCCAATCCTAGCCCAGTTACAGCCAATCTCAGCCATTGTACACACAAAACCCACTTCATAACCTTATTGGGCTTGAAAAAGCCCAATAACCAAGCCTAAACCTTATTGGGCCCAAACCCAAACCCAGTGGGCCCAATACAAGCCCAATGGGCCCCACACAAAACCCAAGCCCAACACAAGCCCAAAATCCATTTTCATAAACTTTAGGGGCTAAATTGCCAAGTTTGAAAGATTGTTTTAAAAAGAAAAATAGAAAAATAAAACACAAGGGCTGATTTTGCAATTTACCTAAAGTCTCTTTTTAACTCTTTAGTTATAAACCAGAGGGACCTAATTTGCCATTTTCCAAAACTTTCTTAAATTCTTTAGTTATAAAACGCAGGGACCATTGCTGACATTTTCCTAAACCTATTTATAACTAAAACTTAGGCTTAAAAAAAAAGTGAAAAGAAAGAAAGTTGAGGGGCCATTGTTGCATCTTTTTCCTTCTCCCCTTTTAAAACCTGTAACAACCCTGTACCCTCACCCTTTCCCGCCAACCTTATACCACCCCTCACCCACGGTTTACAGCTCACCCCATCCACTCATAGTACCTCCCCATTAATGGTATGTCCTAAACCCACTCAACCCTGTCCCTTATAACCCTCCACGCTGGAAATTCTCCCAAGCCCACATATATCCATGGCTGTGATTGTATGATAAGTAGCAAAAAGCCAATCCAAGGGCTAGGATTGTTTGGGGACACTGCTCTCTCACAAGAAACACATCCCAAAGCCAAGTGAAGACTCTGGGACTTCTATAAAAGAGAAGGCCAAGCCGAAGTCACAACACACCCTTTTTTTTTTACCCTTTTTTTTAGTTTAAATGTTTTAATTAAGTTTTCTCTTTGAAGCAAGTATTGTAACTCAGTTCATTTAAAAGTTTATGTTGTAATTTTTTTATCTCTAATAAAAAAGGGTTTAAACTACATTTTGCTTATATCAAAGTTATTTGCTTAATCTTGTGCTTAATCTTGTTTCATTTAGCTTAGGCAGCCTATAGTAGTTATTATTCTAATCCCTCTCAGTTAAAATGCATTTAGATTTTATACTTGCATTTCTGTCATTTTTTAGTATAATAGGCTAGGAGAGAAACTAGTGTATTTTTCTTAATAAGCTAGGCATTTAAAAGCTAAAATAGTTTCATTAGTTCAGTTTTAGCAATAGTAGATAAAAAGAGTTAGGAGTTTTAGCTTTTAAATAGCTTTTAAGTGCAACTAAGTTTGACAGTTTTAGTTTAAGGCAGTGTTTGGATTAGCCTGTTTTTGACTCTTAAAGTCAAATGCACTTTGTTAAAACTCCTCATTCAGTTGAGTTAGGGTGATTTAGCAAGCTTTGAACAGGTTTTAGAAGTTAGGTTTTAATTTTACAAGTTCTAGAGTTTATAAACTAATGTTCTGCACCAGGGTATTTTTGAGGATTAAGTACTCTTAGATTTTAAGAAACTTATGGCATTTTAGGGGTCACATCTTGATAAAGTACATTTGAATACATGTAGAGAGTTAGTTCTCAAATTTAAGCCTGCATCTTTGTTTCTTGCACTTTGCACCAGCACTGCCAAATGCATCAGCAGCAAACTGCATCAGCATATATTTGCCATTTTTCACTTTGAAGCTTCTCATTTCCTTTTAGAGTTTTACAAATCCTTTTAGCTAGATAATATTATATGAAGATAAGAACGAGCTATTCACAAAAATTTTCAGCTTAAAAGGTATAGAAATAAGCTTTATTATCTTAAAGTGAAAAAAATCTCAAAAACGTCTCCATTAAAACTTTCATTTACCATCGTTAGATTTTCTTTCTAATCTTGTTAACTATAGGTTAATTTTAGTTCAAATCTTCTTAATGCACATCTTAAGCTTCAATAAGGCTCTTTTGTTTCTCAGTTTCATCCAATAATAAGCCCTCAATAAGCTCAAATCCAAAAAGCTTGTTAAAAGCCTAGTTTCTGTGACAGCAATCTTCCAGCTTATTTTCTAGCTTATTCTTTTGATCCAAAAGTCCAAGGTGATCTTTAATTAAAGTTGTTAAGAATAAGCTGTTAAGCAACTTTGTAGTTTTAAGTTTTTGCTAATTCTCAAAATTTAATAAGCCAAAATAAGCAAAAAGCGTGGGGTCTGTTTGGTATTTTTCTTAAAGATCAAGGTTAACTGTTTTCTCTATAGTGTAAAATTTCATAAGTTACCCCGCCTACCCTTGTCTTTCACTTTACCAAGTTTGCACCCTGTCTTTTCTAGAATAATAATTAGGTTTAATATTTTTGTTTTTAGTTTTATTAATTAGGGTTCTTAAGTTTAATTAAGCAAATTAGGGTTCAATTAGCTTTTAGAAATTAGGGCTTTTTGTTCCATAATTTTTCTGCACCTTTGTAGTTTATAAAAACTATTTTTCTATATTTTTCCAGTTAAATTTGTATTTTCTAGGAATTAAAGTAGATTTTAGTTATTACTTTTTCTTATAAAAATCATAAAAAATAGAAAAATAGTTGAAAAATTAAAATTCTTTTTGCATTAATTTTCATTTTAAATCTAGTATTTTTGAAAAATAAAAGAAAAATTTTAGTGTTAAATTTTAGAAAAAGTTTATTTTTGTTAATTAATTTAATCTTTAAAAATTCATAAAAAATCCAAAAATTAATAAAAAAATATTTTTCTTTTTTATAAAATTTTCTTTTGTCATTTAGTGTCTAGGAAAAATATAAAATTTAGTGTAGGCTTAATTTTTCTTAAATTTCAGTCTTAGACCCGTTTTACCGGGTGCGTTTTACCGTTTCTTTTCGTTTTACATTCAAACGACCTCCGTTTTAGTTCTAGTTTTCTATTATTTTTCAAGTTTAAAGTTAATTAGAATTTAATATTTTGATTTTTAATTTAATTTAGCATTTATTTTCTTAAATTTTAAAATTAGGGATTCCCCAATAAACTATTTATGTTCCCCCGTATTTTAGTAATAAAAAATTAAAAATTTAATTTTAAGATTTCCCTATAACTAATTTTGTTTCCCCGTAGTATTTTAAGATCCACAATTTCCTTAGCTGTTTTCTCCGTAGATTAAATTAAAAGTTTCTTTAATTAAATTTAGTTGAATTAATATCAGTGTTTCCATCATACAATATTCTCCAATCAGTCAATTTCTCATCAAACCAGGATAACTTCAATTGCAGCCTCGATGGGACATACGACCTGGGAAAATCTCTTCCGGAATCTTTTTAATTCATTGATACTTACTTGTGTATTTTAATCCTTTTGTGGAATTGACACGTTGACCTTGGTCCAAGGGCATTCGGGTAATAGAATCTGTAATTAGTGTTGCTAATAAAGTGTGTACTAATTTTCCGAAATCAGTTTTTGGCGCGCTGCTGCCGGTGGTGATGCTTGCTAACGAAATTTTTAATCCGACCTTTGATCTGAACTTGTCTTATTATTAATATATCATATTAAAAAACACAAAAATATTTTTCTTTTCTTTTTATTAATACATATCATAAAAAAAAAAAAAAAAAAAAAAAAAAAAATCAATCAAAAATATAAAAAAAAAAAAAAAAAAAAAAAAAATTGTCCATAAAAAAAAAAAAATTAAAAATTCACAATAGGTATAAATACCAAAATATAATAATCTCACACTGAGGTGTATTAATCATAAAGAAAGTTCCGGTGAACTACTGAGTTCCCAATCGAACTAAAGATTTAAAACTTGCCTTCTGTGTCACTTACGATATACGGCTCACCTCATTCTGATTGACAAACTATAAAGTGGGTATAAGGAGGGTTGTTCCTAGGAACTACGACCCAAAAGGAGAAATAAGCTTCGCGCTATTCCTACTCCTCCGCTCACCTGTGCGTTTTTCATTCTGAGAGCTACCGTGAAGTAAGATCGATTATTTGGCTTAAGTTCTCTTATCTGATTTTGTCCAATTGTGAATTATGTTGTTAATAAATCCGAAAAACAAACCATAAAATAATCTTCTAACTTTCTTCGTATACCATTAAATTCTTTTTCCTTATACCCTCTCTCAATTTAATTCAGATATGGACCATCATTCGATTGTCGCCTTAAAGCGATTAAAGCATGTTCGGCTTGTGGAAATTTGCACACTTCAGCCTTTTGTTGTTCAAAAGAGAAACTCAAAAACAAGATTCTTGTTCCAATGCCCGAATCGTCTCAACAACACATTAAGATTGAAAGAATTTGTTTCGATTGTGGAGACGCTTTTGCCATGGTCCTTAAATGTCTAAGAATGTTACCTGACACGAAAGATTATTGGATAAAGCTCTTCAAAAGTTTCGAAAAATACATCCAAGTCATCAAATGACAATTCCAACGTTGTTAATGCACCTCGAGAGCCAGTCGTTGTCAAACAAGACGCCCAGTGTTCAATTCCATACAAAAATCACCACTAATCGTCCAAAAGTGTTGGTTGCGAGTGTTGTGATATCGTTAGATGGCATCTATTGATCAACGATGCACTTGTAAGACTTTGTGGGAAAGTGGCTCATAGTTGGTTATAATTGTTCACTCGCAAACACTGAATATCGACTAATCCGGAGGCCAACCAAACAAACCATTAATTAGATCCCACAAGCACGGAAAAGTGTGTCAAATACCCAAAATTATTTGGTCAATAGCCAAAAATGATAGGTTTTAAAAATGAAAAAGAACGTAGTTTGTTTTTTATGTAAGATTCGGCGTGAAACACCAAATGGTTTTAACCTACCATAACTCATCTAATAAACACTCCCGATTATTCAAACCATTGCCACCACAACCCCCCGACATCATTCCTTATGAGAATTTTGAAAACAATGCTTATAGTTACGATTGTTCACCTGTACAAGTTCCTTTTATCCAATCGAACGGTGTTACAATCAAGAATTTAATTTCTCACAAAATTCTCAAAGTTTTCAACAACCATTAATCAGCGTTTGTTACTATTTTGGAGGTCCCTCTTCAGAGATATATCAGGCGTCAACCGTTGAATGAAGACTATTATCATGAGCAAAATCCTGCTATACTATTCTAATTCTATTTCGGTTTAGAGACCAACTTCAAACCCCCCGCACTTTTCCGTCAATCATGCCACCTCCTCCACCACTGAATCATGGAAGCTTTGGCAAGCCCAATAGGACCTAATGAAAGCGATTGAAAGCTATACGACAATAAAATTTAAAATCGTATCTCTTTTAGGGAAACGCCTAGGTTCTATTGCATGCTTGGACAACTATATGAAGTTAAGCACGCTCAACCCGAGGAAGTGCAAAGAATAGCATAGCAAACTTGTTCAAGATGTGAAAATCATAATTGACGAGCTATCTGAGTACATCAATACTCATCTTGGAAACGCCCTCATGGAGTGGAGTACGTCAACAGTGATGATGATGATGCCGAGGACTATACATTGCCATCACACCCGTTTTAACAACCGATTGTGAGAAGCCCGTAAACACTCTAATTTGAGGATGAGCATCTTGACACACAATTCCGGCAACGGAAACATACGAATTCAAAAAGTCGTAGATGGTTTAAACCCTAATCCCAATCACCAAGTGAGTCCGAAGGTGATTCCCAAAGTGTGGTGATGGATCCCTTTTCATGACAATCTCCGCCTCTTGACATTTCAAAAGATCAATCCTGAGGATTTCTCTGATTCTATCTAAAGACGTTGATCTACAGCGAACTGGAAGAAGTAATCCTTCTCTAGTAACGTGTCGAATAATGTTGAGGCAACACCAGGCGCCAAATCTGGAGCCCAGTTAGCTCAAAGGATAAGGGAGAATTGTTAATCAGAAGGTTTTGGAAGGATTGATTATGACATCAATTTAAACAAATGACGATACCCTACGTGAAACATTGAAAATGTCAATCTACTTGGTTTGCTAAAATCGAAGCATTAAAAGATAATCCCGTTCCATCTTCCTTTGTTGTGGACCCAAGTCTACCTCCACATTTCCTAACCATATTCCTTGGAGGAGACTTAACCACCTTTGATAAATTCTTTGCCCGAATAGGAAACTTTCTGCTTTAATTTGGAAGAGCCAAGTAGTGGCAGTCCCACTACACCTTCAGATTTGGTTATTCTCCAGATTAAGAAGCTTCACTAAACGATCACATTGAAGAGCCTGGGTAGTAGTGGCATTAACCACTACTATTCTGAATCTCTTTTTCTAAATATGAATCGTTCTAATCTTTTGATTCATATTTCGATCAATTCAAATCATCCTTCCAATAGAGTAGATTATTACATGAGGATTTTCGACCGTATTGAACTCGCTCAAATCAAATCTCAACCATAGTAAGATTGTTATCTATTATTAAGATGAGCCACCGAGCTGGGCATTTTCACAATGGGATGGTGGTGGGAAATATTTTTCCCAAAAAGAGAACCAAGATTTCATGGTGCTTAAAGTATTTGGCCCACGCCTTGAGTTTAGATTTCATACTTCTAGTGAATCCATTTTCGCTTATGTTGTATGGTATCAGTATCTCAAACCATTTCTTTTCGATTTCCCCGTAATTCCAACCTTATCTCTCTCCTGGTGGGGATGAAGACACATATTTGATCCCGGCCTATCAAAAGTATCATTCTTCTAGGCCTGATGCATCTCATCGGAGTGGACACTTTCATGAAATTCAATACTTATTATCGAGTCACTTAATGAAAGAGTCCGATGAAGATTTTAATTTCCACTTGTTTCCTCAAGGATCCATAACTCCTTGTGATGGGTCAAGCATCGCGACCCTAAACAAGACGTACTCGTGGTAGGCACCCCATGCTATCCTAGTTTGTATAAGTGTTTGTTTGTGTAAGATAGCTTGTCTTTGTCCCATTACCACCCGTGTTATCCCATGTTGTTTGTATTGTCCAGGATTGTCCCGGATTGTGAAAGACGTCTCAAGTTTTGAACATTCATCAAAAGAGTTTCACATCCTCAGCTTCATTGGTAATCCGATATCTCTAATCTTATAATCGACTAAACGTTTAATCTTTTGCATACCTCATACACGCCTAGATTAATGTACTACCCTTCAAAACATCAAAAAAAGGATCGATGTTTAGTTTTAGTTTTTGGGGGGGGTGATGCTTCGATTTAGATTGTTTCCAGCAGCATTGTTACCAAACGTAAACCCGTTTTTACCACCAAAATACCAAAAAAAAGAAAAAAAATATTAAAAAATTTTTCAAAAATAATAAATAGTGATTTGTCACATATTTGCTTTTCCATTGGGTAGAATAAGAATAATTTTTGACTGATCGTAAAGAGAAGGCTGATGGAGCCCCAACTAGCTAGTTCCTTTAGGCCAAGCTTTCACGAATTCCATAGCTTTTGAATATTAATAATGTGAAGACGAAAATGATAGAGTTAAAATACAAGTTTATTAGCCAAGCAAGATTCTTCTAAAAACTTATACAGTAACTTGGGGTATTCGTCGGTCCTCTCACCCGTGAATTTCTAATCCACCTAAACATACGTACTCAATTAATGTCAACAAAGTCAATCGATGTTTTCAGAAAAAGCTTCAAATTTGTAACAAGAGTTTTTCAAAGCGAAGATATTGTAGTGATTTAAAAAAGATAAATGCCAAGAAGCGATGAATGAAATTGAATGGCAAAAATGCATGAATATTGAAAATTTTGCCAATGAGAGCATGACATTTATGTTTTATGGACCAAGTTAAAGAAGTTTCGTGATAGTCCACTGCCGCTAGCAACGAGGTGGGGGTTCAAACTAAACATCTAACTTCTCAGAGGATTTGGTGTTGTCCTTGATATCTTCACTTGGCAGAAAGGTTCAAGGTGAGGGTTCAAACTAAGACATAACAATACCATAGCCGAAAATAGGAATAAAGGTGTTGATTGTGATTATCCCACTACGCTAGTCAACGGGGTGGGTTTTCAAACTAAGAACACCGGTCGTTTGGTTGAGAAATCCTGCTCCGTTAACCACGAGGAAGGGGTTCAAACTAATAAGCAACTAGTGCCTTCCTAAGCTTTAAGAACTAATGATTTAATGATGTTGAAAAATGGTTGCAAAAATATCTGAAAGATATTAAATCTCCTCGGAAATCAGTTACGAAAGTCTTAATAAGTTGTTAGACTTTGAGTCATGAATCATTTTGAATTTAATGACTAATGAAAAAAAGTTGGTCTATGGTTAAATTAAATTTAGTACACACATTCCAATCGAATATCCATGTGGGAGGTTTAAAATTCAACATAGTACCATAAGTATGATGGCATAACAAATAAACAAAAACGACAATGATCTTGTTTTAATTAGCTTAGCTTGGAACTTGTGAAAAATCGAGGACATAGTAAATAATCCTCATGACAACCGTAATCAACTCTACTGGCGCTTCTCATATCTATGATCCCAGAAATAAAAGTAAAATAAAGACAGTCAAACTTGTAAAACAAAATGAGAAAATCGCAAAAATAAACGTTTTTGTATTAAGTGTAAAATTCAGAAAAATGGAGAAATACAGTGGGCATACGTGTAATTACATCATAACATTGCGTGAGGAACACACAAAAACCTTAAGTATAGGGGGATTTTTGAAAAGAGCATAATTCAAACGACAACACTATTTTACCTCTAAAAAACCGAGCTTAACAATTGAACCAAAAAGAACCGAACAACAAAAACTGCCAAAATTAAATGTTTTTGTTTTATGCTGCAATTTTTGAGTAAGTGTGGGCCAGGAAGTGGAAATATCATCAAAAAAAGGTACAGAAAACCAAGGCCCAAAAAATGAAAACAAAACCACATAGCAAGGAAAATGGGAGAAAACTGTGCAAAAATCAAAGGCCAAAGTCCCCATTAATTGCCAAAGTCCCCCCCCCAGAGTTCATTACCAGAAGAATCACATTCAAAACCCCCGGACCCGGAACTGAAGAATACCAGTTTGGTCAATTGCAATTCTTAACACCCCATCCTTATTGGCCCCGGGAAAAAAGCCCCAAAAATAGTTAAAAGATCCCTTATGAAAGAAAACTTAAAGAAAAGACCAAAAGGTCCCCTCAACCAATTTTCAACAGCCCATTATTGTGTAAATTTGACCCAAAGGACTGTAGAAGGCTTTGAAGGCCCCTATCCTAGCCCCATTTTTTTTAACAGCCAATCACCCAAGCCCATTTTTAGTACACACTAAACGCCCAATAACCCCAACCCTAAAAACCTTCATGGGGCCCCCCCCCCAAATACAAGCCCACCCACACCTTTTTGGGGCCCCAAAACCCAAAACCCAAGGGGGGCCCCCAATACAAGCCCCAAGCCCCCCCCAAACAAAAAGCCCCCAAAAATCCCATTTTTTTATAAAACTTTATTTTAGGGGCTAAAAATTTTCCAAGTTTTTTTTGAAAAGTTTTTTTTGTTATTTAATTAAGGAAAAAAAAATATGAAAATAAAAACACAAGGTGCTTGGTTTTTTTTGTTTGGCCAATTTGCCTTTTAAACTTTCTTTTACCCCATCTTTTTTTTTTTTTTCCCTATAAAAACAGCAGGGAACTTGATTTTTGCAATTTTTACCTAAAAAATTTCTTCCTTTTTAACCATTTAGTTTTATAAACCAGAGGGACCCAAATTGTTTATTTGCCAATTTTGGCCCCTAAAAAACTCCTTTTTTTGATTTCTTGTTTTTTAGTTATAAAAACCAAAGGGGCCCATTTGTTGCCACTTTCCCAAAGTCTAATTATAACTATAAAAATTGGCCAAAAGAAAATGAAAAAAGAGAGAAAAGGGAAACCAAAGAAGGGGGTTTCATTGTTTTTTGGCCCTCGTCCTCAAAGGTTTTTTTTTTTTTTTGTTTCCCTTTATTAAACCTGCAACCCACCCCCGTAACATCCCACCGTACCCCCCCAAAAAACCCCAAAACCAACCCAAATTTCCCACGGTTATTCCCTGGCAATTAACCCACCGCTCCCCCAAGGCACCAATCTCCGTTTTTCAACCCCTACCAACTTCCCCACCTCCCCCACATTGTATTTTGAGACCCCTCCATATGTTAGGCAATCTAAAACACAAAACCCCCGAGACACCAAATAGGACTAGAGTAATGAGTTATTTTTATAACACTAGGCACAAATCAATTCCAAGGGCCTAGGTATTTTTTGGGATGGAGGGGCCCCTTTTCCTACACGCACGCCCACAAACACAAAGCCAAGAAACCAAGGCCAACTTTTCCACTTGAAGGCTATAAAAATAAAAGAGAGCAAAGCCGAAAGAACGAAACACCCTTTTTTTTTTACAATTTTACCCTGGTTTTATTTTTTATTTTTTTTAGTTTTACATTGTTTTATTTTTTTTAATTAAGATTTGTTTTTTTTTCCCTTCTTTGAAGCCAAGTTTATTGTAAAAAACCTCAGTTTTCAATTAAAATTTTTTTAATGTTGTTTTAATTTTTTTTTTAATCCTCTAATAAAAAAGGGTTTTTTTTAAAAACTACATTTTTTTGGCTTAAATTCCAAAAGTTTTGTTTATATTTTTGCTAATTCTTGTTTCTTAATCTTGTTTTTTCATTTAGCTTAGTCAAGCCTAATAAGTAGTTTTTTTTATTAGTTTTTTTTCCTACAGCTCTCCCCTCAGTTATTTAAAATGTCATTTTTATGATTATTATACTTCATTTTTTCCTGTCATTTTTTTTTTTAGTATAATTAAGGGCTAGGAGAGAAAAACAAGTTGTAATTTTTTCTTAATATGCTAGGCCAATTTTAAAAGCTAAAAAGTGTTCATTAAGTCATTTTTTTTTTAAAGTAGCAAACAAGTAGAATAAAAAAAAATGTTTTTTTAAAGGAGTTTTTTTTTTTTTTTAAGCTTTTTTTAAAATATAGCTTTTTTTAAGTGCAACAAAAGTTTTTTGACAAGTTTATTTTTTTATTTTAGTTTTATTTTTTTAAGGGCAAGTGGGTTTTTTTTTGGTGAAATTATCCCCCTGTTTTTTTTTTTGGACTCTTAAAGTCAAATGCACCTTTTTTTGTTAAACTTTCCCCTCAATAAGGTTTTTTGAAAATCTGGCCTTTAATATCAAGTTTAAAAACAGTTTTTTTTTTTTTTATTTTATTTTTTAAAAGCTAGTTAATTTTGATTTTTACAAAATTTAGAAGCATTAAAACAGTTTTTTTTTTGGACAAGCAACCAGGAATTTTTTGTAAGCTAAAAGGGGTTTTATTTTTTTTATAAGGTTTTTTATTAAGGCTTTTTTAAGAGCAAATATTTTTTTAAGAGTTACAAGGTTTGTTAGTGGGTTTTCCCACTAAGGAAAATTTCACTTTATGAAAGTGTTTTTAAAACCTCCCAAAAATTTAGGCCTGGCAATCTTTTTTAAAATTGCCAATATGCAATCAGCAAGCAAAAACTGCAGAAATCAAGCCCAAAAAATAATGGTTTTTTTTTTTTTTTTGGCATCTTTAAAAACTTTTTTGAATTTTTTTTTCATTTCCTTTGGGTTTTTAAAACCCTTTTTGGAAATCCCTTTTACGCCCTAGAAATTAGAATATAATCAGGAAAGTTTTATTTTTAGAACAGCTTAAATTCCAAAATTTTTTCCAGCTTAAAAAAGGTTTTTTTTTTAGAAAAATAAAGCCTTTTTTTTTAGCTTAAGTGAAAAAAAGCTCAAAAAACTTAGTCCCCTCCATTAAAACTTTTTGCATTTTTTCCATCTTAATTTTTTTTTTCTTTTTTCTAATCTTTTGGTTTAACTCCCCCTTCGGTAAATTTTTTTTAGTGTAAATATCCTTTTTAATTTGCAACCATCTTAAGCTTTCAAATAAACCTCGTTTTGTTTTTTTTTTTTTTTTTTTTTCTCAATTTTCATCTCAATAATAACTCCCATAATAAAGCTCCAAAATCCAAAAAAAGCTGGTTTAATTAGCCTAGTTATTCCTGTGACAAGCCAATCTTTTTTTTTTTCAGCTTAAAAGTTTTTTATTCCAAAGCTTAAAATCCCTTTTTTTCCAAAAGATTCCCCCAAGTGTCCCCTTTTTTTATTTAAAGTTTTGTTTAAGAATAAAGCATTGTATTAAGGCCCACCTTTGTGTAAGTTTTAAGTTTTGTGCTAAATTCTCCAATAAATTTATAATACGCCAAAATAAGCAAAAAGGCTTGTGGGTTTTTTCCCCTGTTTTTTGGTTTAATTTTATTTTTTCTTTAAGATCAGGTTTTAACCCATGTTTTTTCCTCTATAGTTGTAAAAAAAAAATTTCCGATAAGTTTTTTACCCCCGCCTACACCTTGTCCCCCCCCCCCCCCACTTTTCACTTTTTTACACCAAGTTTGCAACCCTGTCTTTTTACTAGAATACTAATTTAGGTTTTTTAAATATTTTATAGTTTTTTTTTAGTTTTTTTTAATAATTAGGGTTTATTTCCCTTTATAGTTATTAAATTAAGCAAAAAATTTAGGGTTCGATTAGCTTTTTTTTTTTAGAAAATTAAGGCTTTTTTTTTTTTTAGTTCCAAAAATATTTTTTTCTGCACCTTTTTGAAGTTTTTTTTATTTTTAAAAAAAAACTATTTTTCTATAATTTTTATTTCCCATTTTAAATGTTTTTTATGATATTTTTCTAGGAAAATTAAAACGTTTAAAAAAAGATTTTGTTTTAGTTTAATTTTTACTTATTTTTATCTTATAAAAAAATCATAAAAAAAAATAGAAAAAAAAGTTTTGAAAAAAAATTTTAAAAAATTCCTTTTTTGCATTTTAAAATTTTTTTTTCTTTTTTCATTTTAAAAATCTAGTATTTTTTTTGAAAAATAAAAAAGAAAAAATTTATTAACGTGTTTAACGTTTTAGAAACAGTATATTTTTTTTTTGTTTTAATTATTTTTTTTAATCTTTAAAAAAATTTCATAAAAATCCAAAAATTAATAAAAAAAACTTTTTTATTTTTCTTATTAATAAAATTTTTTTTTCCTTTTTGTCCCATTTTAGTGTCCTAAGTAAAAAAAAGAAAAATATAAAAAATTTTTTTAGTGTTAGGCTTAATTTTTTTTTTTTTTTTTCGTTTAAAAAATTTTTCAAAGTCCCTTAGACCCCTTTTTTTACTCCCTCGGTGGCGTTTTTTTTTAGTTTACCGATTTCTTTTTTCTCGTTTTTACATTCCAAAACACCTCCTTTTTTTAAGTTCTAGTTATTTTTCTTTATTTTTCAGTATTAAGAGTTTGTTTAATTTAAGAAATTTTTTATTTTGATTTTTTTTAAAATTTTTTTAATTTTTTTACAATATTTATTTTTTCTTAATTTTTTTTAATATAGGGTTTCCCCAATAAACATTTTCTGTTTTTCCCCCGTATTTTTTTAAGTTAAAACTTTTTTAATTTTTTTAAAATAAAGAAATATTTCCCTATAACTAATTATTTGTTTTTCCCCCCGAGAAAGTTTTTTTAAGAATTCTCCCCAATTTTTCCCATAGCCCTTGTTTTTTTTTTATTTTTTTTTTTTTTCCCCCGTAGAATTTTAAATTAAGTTTATTTTAATTTTAATTTAATTTTTTTAGTTTTTTTGGTAAATAAAAAAATCAAGTGGTTTTTTCCACATCAAAAAATTCAAAATTCCCTCCAATTCAAGTCAAATTCTCCCTACAATCAAAACCAGGATAACTTTTTTCCAATTGCACAAGCCTCCGTTGGGAAAACAATACGACACAGGGAGAATATTCTCTTTCCCGGAATTCTTTTTTTAACATTGATTCCTTAACTTGTGTATTTTTTTTTTTATCCTTTTTTGTGGAATAGTTGTTGACCTTTTGGCCTTGGTCCCCAAGGGCATGTCCCGGTTTTAGATAATTTCCCTTGTTAAATTTAAGGGTTTGCTATCTAAGTGTGGGAAAACTAATTCCCCCGAATCAAACTTTCTTGAGCAATTGATTGGTAATTTTTATTTTTGATCCATTGGAATCCGTATTTTTTGAGTCCAAATATACAAGGGAAGTGAAATTGTTTCCCACAAAGGGATTGCAATGAATCACGGGGGGGAGCTTCCAAAGAATAAACAAGGAATGTAATTGTCATAGGGATGCAATGATCAAGGGGGAGCTCAAAGATATGTGGGTAAATAGCTTAGATTTGGTTAAACCGTGATGATAGAAGACTTCACTAGGATGATGCAAGCTCACCTTTATAAGAAGATTGAATTGGGCATTGTCAAAAACGTTAAAGGGTTCATCGATACTCCAAATACTTCACCTCCTCTACTTTAAAATCACCTTCAACCTTCAGGTTTCTTCTCCTACTTTCCACTTACATACTTGAAGTACCTACAATCCTATCATGCCTTCTTCTCATCTCTCATGGTCGCTTCAAAATTAACCAAGAAACACAAAACCACCTCAGCCTTATTTCTCATGTTTTCTTCTCTTTCCTCCAACCTATATACTTGGAACACCTACCTTTTCCTCATTCCTTCAACCTATACACTTGAAGTACCTACCTTCTTCTCTTGCCTACTTCTCACCTCTCATGACCTTTTCTAAACTGTCTAAGAAACACACATCACCTTTATATTTATTTCTCATATCTTTTACTCATACCACAAACCTATATACTCGGAGCACCTACCTTCTTCTCATGTCTTCTTCTCAAACCTCTAACCTATATGCTCCAACCATTATCCACATAATACCTTTTTGTTTTGACAAAAGGGGGAGATGGAATGTAAACGGGGAACTTTTAAAATTTACTATATTCTATAGTTTACATATTTTATCATCATCAAAAAGAAGAGATTGTTAATGCAAATATTACGATATTTAATCTATAAGATCTCTTTATGTTTTGGCGATGACAAACATGTAACTTGTAATACGTAACGTAAAGTACGCAAGTTACTTGTAATCACAAATCGTCAATGCATACATGCATTTGCACTCTCGACGTCTCAAGTCTAAATCAACACCGACATGTGTTTGCAGCCGACGTAAATCACGTAAGGTATGTACAAACAAACATTAAACTTGTAGGATGATCAAAGAAATAAGTTTTTTTCTTAAAACATTACATTTTTATAAATGTAACAAAAAATTCTTTCAAAAATGAATTAGACAAATTATTTTTTAGTTATAAAGAAATGTTTTATGTGGTAATAATTTCAAAAATCAAATCTGGTTATTTTCCCCCTAAATCAAGTCTGATTTTCACCAGATAAATATTTCACCATAAGAAGACAAAAATAGGAGCGTCTGTCGGGGCGGCCCCCGTAAATATATGACGGTCCCTGGTGGCCCCCTAATATATCTGGGGGCTGCTACTTTCAGACAGCAGTTTTTCAGCTCCTATAAATAGTGGGTCACTTCTAACTATTTCATAACCTTTTGCATAGATTTCATTTAGTTCTTTCTCTCTTTAGATCTCACTAAATATTTCTAAATTCTTTGATCAATTCACTGTTTTAATCTTGTTTAAATGTTATCCAATCTTCTATCCTTTCCTTCTTCCCTCACGTGTAAGAAAAGAACTTTTGTCATCGTCAAGATATAAAGTTATGTAGTCTAGTTAGTCCATTTGTAACATTTGTTACATATAGATCGAGTTTATGTCTTCCAATCTTTAGTAGTGTGTAGATCCGAATGGTGTATAAATTTGGAAGGGTTGATTGTGTGTTGGTTAGTATTTTAGGCCTTAAAATACATTGGTGAAGTGGTAGATTGGTTCTAGCTAAGATTACGACTCGACATCTAGCTTAGTGTCAGAAAATAATGTAAGTGACACGATTTATGTGTTTAGGCCTTAAAACAGAATGTTTGTTATGTTGGGCCATTAAACATAATGTGTTTGGTTGTGCCCGAAGAAGAACTCGACATCTAGCTTAGTGTAGGAAAATAATGTAAGCAACTTGTACGATTTTCTCTGCCGAGAAGGGAGCTTGTTGACTAGAAAATTAACTCTCGAGTTGGGTACTCGGGGAGTGGAGTAGGGCGAAGAGGAACTTCATGACCGAACCACTATAAATCATCGTGTCCTGTTTGCATTTCTTTTTACTTATCTCTTTACGCTTATATTTGCATTTACCGCTTTATATTCATATATGCATGATATATATGATTGTGTGACTAGGAGTTTAGATTGTTGTGATTATATTTATGTCATGGATATTGTGTTTAAGGTTATGTCATTGGATATGTTGTACTACTATATGTATATTTATTGTAGAACTAGTATTAACACGCTTCATATTGCGTCACCATTGATTGGGTATTTGATACTAAAGATCTAGTCCAAAAACCTCTTATGGAGGCGGTCCCTATAAATCAGGCGGCCCCTATATATTTATGGGACCACCGGCAGGATGACATTTAATGTCTGGCCATAATTTTTAATTGGAAACGTATTCACCCCCCTCTACGGTTTCCACAAACAGTAATGGCTCCAAAGATCAACTTCAGGAAATATTTTATGTTAAAATAACAAAGCACATCCATACGTGCGGCAATTTGACACCACGGCTGTTGCGTAAAAGGATACGCGCAACCAAGAATTGTAAGAAGCAACGAACCATAGAACATTAACAATAAAGGCTCATATCTGTAAGAAATCAGAAAAGGAGACTTAAATCGCCATGGTTATAAAGTTAGTAACATGCCATGCCAAACTGCGAATGATCTTAGCTCTGGTTGCAAAGATACTAACCATGCCCCTGCAGAACTATACAGGCAGTCTCACTTTTGTTCACACATATCCAGCCAGCCAAAAAACAATCAAGAAAGAGAGAACTAACACGCACAATATTCCACATATAGCTTTCCCACAAATTGCTTTGGTTCAGATGCCATATCATATCGGGTGTAAGAAACAGTTTCATTATCTGCCATCCATTTTTTGCCACACCTAGATNCACAACTCAACATATAACAAAATCATCATGACCAATCAAGTACCGTCCATAAACTTTATCCTTTTATATGACTACGATGCAAGCATTGTCATATATGACCAAAAACCAACTATTAGCAAATCCAGTAGCCCACATTCCATATCAAAGATACTCAGATACATAGACATCTTTTCAGTCCTTCCA
>BQNB010066425.1:21254-34566 GCA_026074375.1 Tanacetum coccineum
GAGACGTCTGTTGCTAATGATACTTTAGGCCTTGTTCCCCAACGACAAAAGGCGTCAGATTATGACAACCCTAACACCGCACCAGAACTACAAAATAGTTCTCCTTCAGCAGATACAACAGTTCCATCACAACAAGAGTTGGATATTCTCTTTGGTCCTTTGTACGATGAATTTTTCAATGATGGTATTTATCGTGTCAACAAGTCTTCTTCTCCCACCGATAATTCTACTCAACAAGACACACCTCCAACAACGAATATTCGCCCTACATCACAACCATTAACTCCTATAAATGTTCATGCTAAGGAAAACAACGATAATCAAGCAGAATTTACCAATCCTTTCTGTACACCGGTACAAGAAAATGCTGAGTCTTCCTCACGCAATATTGGTACTTCAAATATGCATACCTTCAATAAACCTCAAGATTCTGAATACCGATGGACAAAAGATCACCCGTTAACTCAAGTTCATGGAAATCCATCCAAGCCAGTGCAAACAAGACGACAACTTGAAACAGATCCTGAAATGTGTATGTTCGCACTCACCGTGAGTACTGCTGAACCAAAAAACATTAAGGAGACAATGGCTGATTTTGCATAGATAGAAGCAATGCAGGAAGAACTTTATCAGTTTAACAGACTACAAGTCTGGGAACTCGTTGACAAACCTTTTGGCAAGAACGTAATCAAGCTAAAGTGGTTATGGAAAAACAAAAAGGATGACGACCAAACTGTAATTCGCAACAAAGCAAGACTTGTAGCACAGGGTTATGCTCAGGAAGAGGGTATTAATTTCAAAGAATCATTTGCTCTAGTTGCTCGCTTGGAGGCTGTCAGGATTTTTGTCACATATGCTGCACACAAGTCTTTTCCAATTTATTAGATGGGCGTGAATAAATGGCCTTTTCTTAATGGTCCTTTGAAGGAAGATGGGTTTATGTGGCACAACCAGACGGGTTCGTTGATCCTGATCATCCAGAAAAAGTTTACCGTCTAAGGAAAGCTCTATATGGATTGAAGCAAGCTCCAAGAGCATGGTATGATGAACTCTCAAATTTTCTGATGTCCAAAGGTTTTACTAAAGGTACAATTGACCCGACTCTATTTACGATAAAATACGGGGAGGACATTCTACTTGTGAAATTTTTACGTTGATGACATCATTTTTGGGTCTACAAACCTAAAATTTTCTAAAAGTTTGAAAAAATTAATGCACAATAGATTTGAGATGTCCTTAATAGGGGAAATGAAATTCTTTTTAGGACTTTAGTCACCAATCCCCCACGCTGGTTCTTGTATCAATCAGGCCAAGACACTTTAGAGATACTTAAACAAACATTGGTATGGAAAATAAGGACATAGCATTGGTACACCAATGGTTACAGAACCCTAAATTTAGAGGCATACCTTGAGTGGTGAACCCGTTAGACCAACTGACTACCGTTAGTAAATGGGTCACTATTGTATTTTGACATCTAGTAGACCAGACAAAGTGCAAGAGCTGTATGTTATTGTGACAAGATATCAAGCATAGCGACTGCGAAAAACACCTCAAAGAGGTTAAAAGGATCTTTTGTACTTAAGGTGGTTACCATTAACTGGGACTCTATATCCGAAGGTTTTGGCTTTGATCTATAGATTTTTCAGTCGCCGACCATGCGGTATGCATTGATACTCGCAAAAAGCACTTCTGGAGGAATATAGTTCCTAGGTGATAAGTTAGTCAGCTGGATGTCAAAGAAGCACGCTGTACTACAATTTCATCAGCAGAGGCTGAGTACGTGGTGTTATCCACAAGTTGTGCTCAAAGTATGTGGATGAGGCACAACTTAAAGATTAAGGATTTTAAAATTCAAAAAGATACCGTTCCCCCCCCCCCCCACCCCCCTCCCCCCCCCCCCCCCCGTTGTTACTGTGGGGGGACCCTATCTCAAGTCAGCATGGCAATCTCATGCAACCCCGTTGCAGCACTCCGTACCAACGCACATCCACTATCGATATAATTTTATCAAGGCCAGGTTAAAAATGGTATCATTGGAATTGTACTTTGGTAGAAACTGAATACCAATTAGATAGATATGTTACTAAAGCCTTACCGAAGATAGGTTTTAGTATAGTTTAGACGAATTGAATGAGATGTTTGACTCCAGTAGAACGGAGGTTCTGACAAACGAATCTGCTTGATAATCCATCAAACATCAACATGTAATATTTTTGAGAAGAAGAAAATACAAAAATATAAAATATATAAAAGTAAAATACAAAAATATAAAATTTCAAAAAGAAAATACAAAAAAAAAAATAGAATATGTTTCACAAAAATGAACTCTTCTAGACATGTCTCTTGGATTCGATTACATTTACTTCGTACCTCCGAAATGTTGATTTACATCGACACGGAGCGGTAAATAAAGTTCGAATAGGAGTTTTAACATGTTTTCAAAAACATGTCTTTTCTAAATTTTCTTAAAGACTTGGTAATTGCTTCAGTACTCCTCATTTTTTTTTTTTTTTTTTTGCAACTCGGACCCGAACGACAAAGGAGAGTGTACGCATAAGTGCACTTACCCTTAAAGTTAGAAGAAAAGTCTTCTAACATTTGGTTTTTCCAAAAGTTGAACATAATTTTCCAAGAATTTCTCACTGACGATTCACAATCTTTCAAAATTATGTGTTCAACACTCCATCCCTCATAAATCTTTACAAGACAATTCTTCTATAATTGGTGTCATTTTCATAAATGAGTCAATGTTTGAGGGGGAGTTTTTCGAAAAACAAAGTTTTAATGATTTTGGATACATCATCTCACGACAATTCTTATGTATTCAAAACATTATCAAAAAATCTCTTAATAACAACTCAGTAATAATAATGACTACTCAATAGATTGTATGTTATAAGATGATTAAGTGGTTGAGCACAATTTTTCAAGAATTCTTCAATGACAATTCATAATCTTTCAAAATTGTGTGCTCAACAATGCTAACCCTCAATTTTATATTTCTTCCACAACTTGGTATCATTTTTTTGGTGTCAAACATATGTAAAATTGAGGGGGAGCAAGTTAATGTTCCATATAATTCATGCTGATAATATTTTTTCTCTCCACAGTATTTTTCATGACAAATTTTAATCACATGGTATTTCAAAAACTAAGTGAATTAGTATTTAAAATAAGGGGAGAAATGTAATTAAAATGTGATCTTGAAAATAATAAGTGATCTAATCGACTCAAAGTGCTTGATACTCTTCGGAAAAGGTTTTATGGTTACGATCTCATACCCAACAACATCTTAATTCACGACGATTCTGAAGTCATAAGGTGGTTAGGTTAGGCATTAGTCCTATGATCCAACCAGAACCGGAGGGATCTACCCAAGGACATCCCATAGTTAGAAATAGCAGTCCTTAGGTATGATTGGAGATGAATGTGTATAAGGGAAGAATGCCGACTAAGATTGAGCTAACACTGGAACAATCATAACAAGGTGTTAGTAATGACGTCTTGGTAAGCATTGAAGGGGTTGAAGAATGAAAAAGAAATGTATGGATAAAGGGTGAAAACAAAGAAGCCCTCCCTACACCTTAGGCAAAAACCGGGTCAATACATAATCTATCGGTTTTCACAAAGATGAATTCTGATATTGAAGACGACATCATAGACCCAGTGATGCAATGCACAACCCTTCCCAGCCATTCGAGTTTCTCTCAACAGAAACTTGTCTCATTTGTCACAGAGATACACACGTTATCTATTGACATCTCACTCCGAGATTGTTGATATTGAATAGGTGCACGGTCTGCTTCAGTCCTCCGAGATTACTAAATACCAAAAACGCACTATAATCGAGTCTAGAGCCAGAGAATCAATAAAATAAATCTCATTATGACAATTTTCATTACAAAAACACTTGTTTGAAACATCAATTAGTTCACAAGATGTTCACAAGAGTCATACGCATTATCCTTGTGATTTGCCAAACAACATTCCGAGAGTGGAGACTTTAGGTATTCATAGTGAAGATGTAATCATGCTTGAGCCACATCAAACAAGTCTTGGTTGGTGTTTTAACGCGTTGTTTCTATATGAATCAAACTTATGTCAACTGGAATGAAACGATGGTTTGGAATTCTATGTGAATTCAAAACTTTGTTCCAGTAAATGATATTGAAACTTAATCAAAAAGATAGTAACTATCTGATTACTCTTACTTGTGTTGTTGCTTGAGAGTTCGGTAATGAGAAGAGCAAGAAAATGTCTAAATGTAAATAAAAGTAACTCAATAAAATTTATAAATAAATTATGAGATTAGAAATAGTAGTGACCTTAAATACGGGGGTTTACACATGTACAATATTTATACTGTAAAACGGTCCTACAGAATCGAAGGTTAATCTAACCAAATCCGGGTGAATGACAAAGCCAAATTCGTCCACATGCTTTATTGCTAACTGTTTTATTTCATGATACATATAAAGATGGAGATGGAGATGCCTCATTCCAGCTGAAGTCGGATTCATTACCACATGCTCATGCTCAAACTACAAAGACATACTATAACCATCAAGATTTAAGAATCAAGAAAGCTCAAGTATTAAATACAAAGACTTCCGCAAACTCTGATAAACAAGATCTTCCTTTAAGATATCAAGTCTATCAAGGGAGATTATTAGAGAGCTTTCAAGAAGATGAAAAGTATGATCATGTTGGTCATGACACAAGATCGCAAGGTGTCAAAGACGATCAAGACTGAAGGAAAAAGATTTAAAGATCTCGGACATAAAGACGAAGTCAAAAGACAATGACAAAGGCTCAAGATCAAAGATCACAAAGCATGAAGGAACAAGCCTACAACAAGATAAAACCATGACAAAGACAAGAGCTTAACGACAAAAGCAATCTCATTGATCTCATGAAGGAGTGTCACAATGAACTCACTTCGGGGGGCCTCAAAAATATTGAGTCGAACCAGAAGTTCGTTGATTAAGAATATTAGGTCTCGGTTATTTATATTAAATGTTGTAATAGGCTAAAACGAGAATCGGGCTCATTTAATCTAATATTGTACGCGTTATGGGTTAAAGCCCAAGTAATCCCGAGCCCGGCCCATAGTAAGCCTATAGGCATGAAAATCTCATGGTGTAAGTATAAATACCCCTATCCAAGTGTGGAGAGGGTGTTGGTCTCATTTATATTTTTTGCAAGTAAATCAACCATCTCATTTTCTCTCTACTTTCTCTCTCTAACTTCTCTCTCTACAATTCTTCCATCTTTCCCATCTTATTTTTCTTGTATCAACAATGGTGAAGTGAAAGTGATTATTGGTTCCGACAAAAACTATAACTGAAAAATAAAAAAATAACACAATAATCCTTTAACTTTTATGTTTACCATTGAGACTATTTATTTCAATAATAAGCATGTACCCAATGAGCACATATTAGCAAAACACATAATAAAAAACTGTTCATCGAAAATTTTAACTATATTTTTCGCGTCATAATGTTTATATACATTCTAAATTAGTTCGGTTATGAAAGAATAATTTCATATAAATTTGAAAGTTGTGTCTTCTTGGAGCAGTGCTCAAGCACAATGCATAAATCATGTACACTTTTTGAGCTTGGTCTTAACTTAAATAAATTGGATATATATCGTTGAAACTCAAGCTTTTATTATTACGGTAGCTAGTGTTTGGGTTTGGGTTTTATTTGGATACAAAGAATGAAGTCCAACTCTCCCAACCCGTTTACCTCCTTTAATAGAGCTGAGGGGGGAGGAAAAACAGACTCAAACACGAAGTTGGTTGTGAAAACAAAGAAGGAAAGAATAACGGGTTGCTTGGGACACAAACAAATAACCCACGTCCTTTATTAGAATCCTAATCCTATATGACTTGATATTAAGCTAACACTTACAAATAACCCCCTAGATAATAAGCTAACGTTAGAGACTAACAAACATATCTGAGTTACAATTGTTCTATATACCGCTTTGATTTTTTGTAATGAGAAACTGATTGTAAACTAGTGAGGCATCATTGACTAACAAATTCATAGACTTCACGCGACTTACTTTTGGAACGAAACTAAAATAAAAAGACAAAAATTCCCGTTGTCTTCTTACAACAGGGTTAATGTTGCCGGTTAAAAGAACTCGAGGGACTATTATTGTCAATGTTAACATGTTACTTATATTAAGTCCACTTCGAGTTAGTAATTTGTTTTGGTAGCATCTTCAGAGGATATGTTGGGGAGATTTTTACTAGTCATCATATATGAGTTAGTAACATTTTGAAATTATTTAATTTGGTTTGGTCTGGTGACTTATAAACCGAGTAATTTGTGATAGTCGTTAGCTATACGGGTTGATGATGAAGTGTGTGTGATATATATAAATATAAACGAGAAATCTGGAAATACAAAGAGGAAGAAGATGAAGTATCTAAAATGACTAAATTACCCTCGACAAACAATCTATGTCTTGTGAAATGATCGTATTAGGAGTAATGAAGCATAATAAGTTCTAGTGGGAAGTATATTAAATATTTTAATTTTTACCATTTTTAACGAGAAAAACTAATTAGTAACACTAGCGAGGCAATCAGTGACAACTAAAAAATCATAGACTTCACACGATTTAGAGATGAAACGAAACTAAAATAAAAACTGAAAATTGCCAAGTTGAGAAAAGAAAAATGAAGGCTTGAGGAAATTTTCTTTCGGGTGGTTCTTTGTTATTGTTGCGGTTATACATATGTTATTGTAGCATTTTTATGGTGGTGTTGATTGTTATGTTCTTGAACATGATACCAATTAGTCAATGTGATGAAGTCCTTTGCCAGCCTTAGTAATTTGCGGGAAAAGTTTCTAATCTGATATAGTTTTGTTGAGCTTGATAACTTTCCGTTTGTTTCACTCCGAAACAAGATAGATGTTGATGGTGGTAATAGCGACGCTCTAAGATGCTACGAGTAATAGACTAATAATTAAATTAAACCAAGAATAAGAAATAGAATCAGGTATGTACAAAGATATATAGGTTTCATTGCTACTCCTATGTGAGATTAGTTTTTCTATGTTTAAACAATAAGATGAAAAGAAAAAAGACAGAGTAATATGAGAGTATGCTAATGAATTAGATGTAACTGGAAAGAAATAAGATGGATATTTGGTTGGTTTTTAAGATGGAAAATGATGACGTATACTGGGTGTACCAAGTCTCTGGGCTTGGGCCACATTATCACTCGGGCTTTTGGGCCAAACCTATCAATAACAGGCCATAGTAAAACCCAATCTCGCGTGGGCTTCGGCCCCGAACATATGGATCCGTCCGCGGATCCACTTATAGACAATCCGTCCGCGGATCCACCTATAGGACGATCCGTCCGCAGAACATCTACGTCCGTTCAACACAATAATCGTGGGGTCCGTCCCCGCGGTAAGCCTAACGGTTTACTCTTAATTATGCAAAAAATCATCACTTCTCTTGCTCTAGTACAAGATCAAGCATTCAAGTCATTTGGAGGTCCGACCCGACAAAGGACTTCAATACCTTGCTGAACCCGGCATGAATTTTGTACTAACCAAAAATGAAGTATGGTGTTATGTGTGTATGATGCTCCATTACATCATGACTCTTTTATAAGAAGAAAGTTGGCTAGTGGTTACATATTTACATACATGGGTAGAGTTAGTGTTTGAAAATGAGGAATTCATTCATTTCGGTGGCGGGTAGTTTGTCAAACTCCCAAAATATCACAACGGAAAGGTAACCGGGGGTGGTGACTTCAAAGCACAAGATATAAGAGAATACAGAACGACCTCTATATTAGTCATGTTAAAAATACATCATTGATTTATTAAATTAAACAAGGTTTATCAAAATACGACATCAAAGTTTTACGACAAGGAAAAAATAGCATTTTGAGTACAATCAACGATAATGTTCAGTAGTAAAATCCAATGCAATGCGACTTTCACTGTTTGACTCTACGATGAACTTCAATGCTAGCCATGTAACATACTAGTTAAGGACCTGAAAATACATGCTTAAAACTTCAACAATCATGTTAGTGAGTTCATAAGTTTAAGTAAATTCATAAGTGTGGACCACAATATTTCAAGTGTATGACCATTATAACGAATACAATTTCATAGAAAAGTAATTACGATTGCACTAAGCTTATGACACCGAAGCCTTAATGAGAGTTCAGGTTGTTAAAAGTTGTTACCCCGTAGGTATCTATCCCAAAAATACCTAGAGTTCCCCAAATGGTATACGTCCGTTTGACGAGTACCTCCGGTCACGCAAGTGATACTTACCCGAACGGGGTTGTTAATCCCAATAGATTAATTTACATCATTCGTGCTTTTACGCAGTAATTAACGATTCATGATAGTGGGCATAAAGTAGGATTTCAAGTACTTAGGCTAATCCATAACAGTTTAAATGCACTTGTGTCCATAAGTAAAAACAAGTAATGTATCTCACCCCAAATGTTTCAATCAATTATAAAACGAGTAAACAGGAACTATGAAACTCACCTCAAACAAGTGGTGATACAAAAGGTATGGTAGAACGAGTACGAGTGTGCAAGTATCCTAACCGCGGCCTATTGCAATAATAGTGCGCTTTAGGTTTACAATGCAACATGAGGCATATGCATATGAGTTTTATAAATGTTATCATCTCAATATGCTTGTAGCAAAGTTTTATAAAGTTTTGTAAGTCAACTTATTTCGAAAAAAACAAGTAAAACACATTTTTAGTTCCAAAAATCCTTTATTATAGTTGATGTCCAGAATTTAAATAACGACTTAAAACGACCATAACTCTTTCGTATCTTATCCGTTTTTGTTCATTCAAAGCTTATATTAAAGGTAAAAATTTCTACTTTCAGGAAATAAGGCCCCATATAGTGGAACTAAGCTTTAGACATCCAAAGATGCACTATAAGACACGGATTTTAAAACAAAAAATTTTCAAAAAACATTACCTATCTTGTTTTAGTCATATCTCCTTCGTTATTTAACCTCTAGAGTCGATTCAACTTGATGAGTTTAAGTTAATGTCTTATCTATAAAATGTTCCAAACGCTCTACTATCCAAACCACTCTTAAGGTGCTCATAATTACGACTAAATTCCAAACTTAGATTTGTACCATTAATCTTGCAAAAATCATTCAAAAATGCTAGAAAATTATCCTTTGTGTGGCCAACTCCAAAAATACACTTAAGTCATTTTACTAATAAAAAATAAAAAGAAATTTTCCAAAAGGTTATTTTAAAGTGTTCATTTCATTCATATAAGTCGACTAAAAATTATGCTCAACATAAAGTTTTGTTTTAACAAGTTTTGCATCAAAATCTTTATACTACAAGCATATATAAAGAATATGAAGTAACATAAATGATTTAGAAAGTACGAAAATGAATTTGAAGGAAAAACACCCCACATTTTTCCACTAGAGAAAAAAAAAGAAAACCAACTAAAACAAAACCTTACATCCCTAAACTCTCAATCGATCCTATTCTTAACTCCTAATCCATTACTGTTTGTTGATTCTTGATTATAACTTCGTTCTAATCTAAGTCTTCTAACGAGTCTAGTAATTGACCTATGTTTTTTACTACAGTTTGATAGTCTTTTTTAAGGTTTCTCCATATCTAATCGTTGTGGTTATTAAGCTGTTATTATTCTTGTTGTTTACTGATCTTGGTTGCGATTTAGAACCCTAAATCATAGCTTTTTCATCCAGTTTACTGTGTTAAGTTAGACAATCGCTTTAGGATTTATATCGTTTGTTTGTTTTTTGGTTTCTAGAGGTGGTTTGTTGCGATAGGGACTGGCCTACTATCGTGATCATCTGGGATCATTGGGGTTCTAGGTTGTTGATGTGTATGAAGTGAGAACGGAGAAGGGTTTTTTAAGTCCAAAAGAGAAAGGGGGAGGGAGAGGTGTAAAAGAGAATAAGGGTAGTTCTATTGGTGGATGTGATTCGATTTTAGGTAAAGATACTAGATCTAATGTGGTGAAGAATACTGATGGGGTGTCCTATGCTAGTGTTGAGCCAGTGTTGAGTAGTTTGAGTGATCATATGGTTGAGAAGATGATTGAGTTTAGGAATAATAAAGGTACGTAGGATGAGAACGTGGGACAGACACCGATTAGATCTACTGTTGATCCTAACTTAGGTACTTCGTATGCTAAATTATTTACCAAACAAACGAGTAGAAAAAGTGTGAATTTCCGCACTTTAATTACACCAGTGGAAAACGAGGCTAATGTGGTTGTCCCGTTGGAGTCTATTAGAGATATTAGTGAACAGTTTGTTAATACAATATATGGTTTCTTTTTAGGAAAGCAGGTGGCTTACCCCGTTGTTTCTAACTATGTTAGGAACACTTGGGGTAAATATGGATCGGTTAAATCAATTCTTAACCCGTATATCGGGTTATTTCTTCCCAGTTTAGCTCTATGGATGGTTTGGACGCAATGTTAGAAAATGGTTCGTGGTTTATTCGCAATAATCCGCTTATTCTGAAAAGGTATGTTAATACAAATAATGTCTAAAACGTTATTTATATGTTCTACCCCTCCACGTTTTGATAATCACAACATGTAAAAACGCTCTACGTAAAATTAAATGTAAACAAGTTATTAGTCGTAAATTTTCATTTCGACGTAAATCACTTAAGGTATGTATAAACAAATGATTAATTTGTTATATGACCAAAGTTATATTGTTTTGTCCTAAACTTTATATTTTTATAAAATGTAACAAAACATTTTACAAAAATAAATTAGACAAAATATTTAAATAAATATTTGAAATCAGATTTTCCCCCAAAAATAAGAAAAACCTACCTTAGAAAACATTTTTCCAAATCAGGACAAAACTGGGAGCATCCTATAAGGGGCGCCCCCGATAGGTACACGCAGTCCCCTTATCAATCAAGGGGCCTCTCATTAAGCTTGGGCGGTCGCCCACTATTTTTTGCTCCTAGCTTTGCCTATAAATAGTGGACTGTTCCATGAATTTTTCCACATTTTGCACACTTATTCTTTCTGTTCTAAATCAGCAAATACATTTCCCATACTTAGATCATTTAACTTGTATTAACATTTGTTTACAACTAATCCAATCCTTCCTCTCCAAGTGCAAGAAAAGAATACTCGTAATCTCAAATATACGAAGTATTGTAGTTTAGTTTGTGCTTACGTAATGTTGTTACGATCGCGTTGTATTTTATACATCATCCAAATCTCTTATATTCGTATGTAATAGTTAGATCGGGTAGATCGTGTAAGTATTTAGGTGAGTAAATACTTGTGAGAGTGGTTAGTATTTTAGGCCTTAAAATACAAGTGTAAGTAGTAGATCGGTTCTAGCTAAGATTAGAACTCAACATTAGGCTTAGTGTCAGAAATTGGTGTAAGCTACGTGTGTACGATTTTCTCCGCCTAAAGGGAGCTTATTGACGTAGTGAAGTGAACTCTTAAGTTGGATACTTGAGGAGTGGAGTAGGGCGAAGAGGAGCTTCGTTACCGAACTACTATAAATCTTCGCGTTGTGGTTTGATCTTTCTGACTCTTTCCTTTTGTCTCATAAATTAATATTGTGTAGTTAATATTATTTATTTGCTTATCTAAATTGTTCATATTGTGTGCATATTGAAAACGCTTAAACTTGAATCTATGATTTTATATACAAACGGTAATTAAACCAAAAAGCGGTTACATATTCAACCCCCATCTAGTTTCCACAATTGGTATCAGAGCTAGGTCACCCAACGATATCGACGTCTAAAATAGTAGTTCAGATATTTTGAATATTCACCAAAATAGTCGGCCATCAAACGTGCTTCAGCAAGATCACGCTCACGGTTGATCGCCTTATTGGTGCAGCGTGAACTTTTGGCTTCATTTTGTTGTAATGATTGATCTTGCTTAATAGCTTGCATAATCAGCTCGATGTCATCCATATCATCGAGATTAGACGTATTGAAATTGCTCGAAGAATCAGTCATTTTTTTATAAAGTTTTTTTTGGTAAAAATGAAGTGTTTTGATAAAGTTGTGAAAATTTTGATTAGAATAAGGTAATATTTATAGTGGTTAAATAAGTTTGTCATAAATTAAAAAAAATTATATCAAAATGAGATGTTGGCTAACGGTTATATCTTTTCCATTTTGTCTGTTTCTTCGTCGTCTATACGGCGCAACCACAACCGGCGAGATCTCCTAGTGTGTTGGGCGAGCACTTCTGCAGCCGAAGGTGTTTGCCCACGTCAGATTTCGACGAGGGAGTTTGGTTTCACAAAACAGCCCATTGCTTCCTAATCTCACTAGTATAGCCTAACAGCCAGTTGTTTCTACGGCTAGGATTAGAGCAAAATTCAGATTATGTACTTCTCTTTCTTGTGTAGGACAGAGTTTCAGCTCATTTGCAAAACACTTTACGACCATGAATGCGTTATACCATATGACAACCAACCAATGTTGTACCATCTATCACAATTTATATTTCTTTTGATTTCAAACCAACCCTCAAGTACATTAATTTATATCTTACTTAACCATATGTGTTTTAGCAATGCAAAGAGATACAAAAATCTGCCAAAGGTTATTTAGGTGCGGTTATTTTATGTCTTTGTTTTATTTTTTATTTTATTATATTGATTTGGTGACTTATTCAGGTTTTTAGGAATAAAAGTTTTAGTGGGTATATGTTACAAATTTTGTAGTGAGAACATACAACTGATAACATCTAACACCTATACTTCTCATTTTCACCAAGCAATCATTACATTTCCAATAACAACAATGTATCTCAATGTTATTTCAGTTAAGAACCACATTAGACACAATGTTAACAGGCCTCATGATCACTTAAGGTCAAATACATGGACCACAATGAAGACAATCTTACAACCTCTCTGCAGCAACCACCTTATAGAAAAATCCATAAGATTGGCATCCATGAAAGGCATTATCCATTGCATAGACCTTAATACTTTTGAAGGACTACATTTCCTTCATGACGGAAACCTTACAATCTCTCTGCAGCAACCACCTCATATAAAAGATCTTATGATTGGCATCCATGAGATACATCATCCTCATATCACAAGCCCAATCATCTCTATAGCTCCCAACTATATCATCGAGCAACGAAAGTGCATACAAGAATAATCAGAAATTTGTAGATTGTTGTACCGACGAGGTAATGGATGGGAATCATGACTCTTTGTTGTTGTGAGAGCTATCAATTTAACGAGGGCTCGTAAAATGAAAGGTGAAATAT
>BQNB010066426.1:0-34566 GCA_026074375.1 Tanacetum coccineum
ACAAACAACAACAAAGATATCAACCATTGAGTTGAACTATTTAGCATGAATTCCTTTATCTATGTTGCTTTCTTAGAGATTTAGTTCTAGTAATAATATAGATACCAATCACAATGATTATGATAAAATTAACAAAAGAAACTTACATAGCTGTTAGTGAGGATATACTTTCCACTCGCAATCATTGACCTAAAAAAACAATCATATCAAGTGCAGCTTAATGACGATTAGTTTATACAATTATAGGTAAATGTATTAAAATTGCCACCTCTCTATTTAGGTTTCTGAAGTGTCTAAATGTCACTTACAGATGAAATCAATCACTACAAACTGTAAAATAATTCTAGATTTAAATTCATTTAAACCCTAAAACCTTATTTCAAGAAAGCATCAAGTTTATTGAAATCCCTAAGATTAATGAAATTATAGACCCAATTAAAACCCTAATTTTTAAAAATTAAACACGAAGAAAAATAAAAAAAATCTTACCAAATCTAATATCCAATATCACGATCAAGCATGCGTTTCGATTTTTTGTGGCTTTTCTAAATCATTGGAACTTTTGAGATTTGAAACGGATGGTTTGTGTTGATTTTTTTTGTTTATTGAATCTGGTTATTGTGGGTATAGGTTTTTCCTTAATTAATTCGAGCAGAAAAAATGATAAAGATCGATGATGATAAATTTTAAGGTTTGATTTACAATTTTTTGGTGAAAAATCAAAACAGGTTTGTGTGAGGGTTTTTTGGTTAAACTTAAATGTGCAGTGTTTAATACCGGCCGTTGATTAAATTTGAATATACAGGTGTCGTTTTTTTTCCCCCTCAAGATCAAAGTTTCAAAAGCTTATTTTATATAGGTTATAGATTTAAAGGGTGTTTTTGAATATCAAAAAGTGTTTAAATAAGAACCTTAATGGGTTTAAAGGTTATATTGTATTGTTGGCAAACTTAAAGGTTTTTAATACAAAGGTTTATGTGTTTAAGCACTATTGTGGAGTGTTAGTAAATTAAAGATGTAATTTTTTTTATTTTTTATTTAGTTACATGCGTTTCTGACTTTATATTGCGAGTCATCTAATTTCAAAACGTTTGCTTTTTTGAATAGTCCGGAGTCGGTGTAGGTGATTAACTTTGTGGCAAGAAGGTGATTAATTTTCTCCTTGTTTGGACCGAATCCAACGAAGAGAAAATTAATCGTCTTGTGGCCACGTAAGTTCACCTGCATCGATTCCGAATTATCCAAAAAGATAGACGTCCTTAAATTAGTCGAATCGAAAATCTAAGTAACTCAAAAAAGAAAAAAAAATAGTGTTTTTATTTGTTTTTAAACATCTACTATAGATGAACAGTAAAAAAACATTTCGACAAATGTTATTTAGAGAATTTTTAAGCTCAAAGTTACTCCCATCATGTTTGATTTTTTGATTTTTTTTCTTTTTCTCATCTATCTCACCATTCTCTCTTGTTAAGCCATGACAACATAGTTTGCCTAATTTAGCTCATAAAATATGAACATTCTCATTAATACCAAGTGGATATACATGTACATATCCAAGACGAGCTTTTATGAACTCTTATAGTTACAATTCTTTGTGTCACGATAACGCCTACATATGCTTTATATATCATACGTCATCACCACGACATTTGTGTATATCGGTTGTTATAAGTTATAACTATAACTATTTTAAGATATTAAATAAAAAGGGTTTTATGCTTGGCAATCCTCATTTGATAAGGTGAATATTCAAACGATATACCATGATTATTTGTCACTTGTGAATCATTGGTTTATCAACTGAAATAATCATTTTTACACATATAATGTATGATGCATTAAACGAGCACACTTTAGTTGTATAGTATGAGATATATTCTAAACATTTTTTATATTATTTTGGCATTATCACTCATGTATCTTGTAACTTGACTATCGAAGTACAACTTTTGACATTTCACAACGCAATGAAGATAAAATTAATGATTTATGACCATTATAGTCAATTATTAACAACTTCTATCATGCATATTCAACGTACATAGTTGCTTCCATCTATGAACATACATTCTTTTGTATTCGAATTTGAATTACGTAGTATTTTGATGGCAATAAGCTTTATAGCTTTTTTTTGCGTGTAGACTGAGGGTTTGTTTGTTCAATCTTATATGTGGGTTTAAGATCTTATATAATTTCACTGTAAGTTGAGTAAAGTGTGCAAGCTAACCTCGCATGTGTTAGTTGCCAGTAATGCAAGGTTGCTCCCTAGAATTTTCAAATTGCAAGGCTGCCATCCTCCTGTGGAGAAAGGTTGGTATTCATCTTTCCACCCAGGCCACTAACAGCTGTTAGTTATGCCCTTATCCCTTTTTATTAGGGTCAATTTGTCTTTTTAAAGCGTTTTTATACTTGAGTAGATGTTAGTAGTCAAAAATGGTTCCTTGGTGGTGAGTAAAATAAACTCACCCACGACAAACGTATATGTCATTCACCCTAGATTAAAAAACGTAAACCCTAATTGAATATAAACCCTAATTACTAAATCACAAAATGAATTGGCTTTTGTGGAAATCCAACAATTGTGCGTACATCATGGACGAATACGAACCCGGGGCGTCGATTTCGTTGTTGTGCTCAATCCATATGTCCAATTTTCACTTGGGTGGATCCACCAATGTGTGCCCGTATTGTTTCAATCATACCTGGTTTGCTAAGATCTCAAAACGCACTTGAACAATCTTTGAATGCAATGGCAGCCGGAAATTGGTTGGGGGTTTGGGGGGGTGTGGTGTTGAGTTGTGGTGTGGTTGGGTAGCTCAAAATTTGGGTTATAATTTGTAGTTAAGGTTTTCTCCTGATCGTTTAATCGATGTAATATTGTTTCTTAGTTTTAGACCTTTGAGCCCCCCTTACAATTGACCAAAGGATTATGTAATGGTCAATGAATTTTTTAATATGTAATGAAGTTCAAGGATTAATGAAAATCTTTTGTTTTAATAATTGATGTGTTGTGCCTTATCAAACATGGCTCAAAACTGTACAGGTGACTTCCATTGAGCATAGACTCTGTAAGGATGTGTTTAGCATTATCAAACAGTGGCTGCGAAATTAAAATGTTTGATGTGCCAATCAAACAAGGCTTTCAAATTAAAGTGTTTGATTGTCCTATCAAACACATGGCTGCAAATTACAAATAAGTACAGGTGACTTCCATTGAGCTCAAATCTGTAAGTAATGTGTTGTGCCTTACCAATTGCTTAAAACTGTAACTGATATTAAGCTCAAAATATGACAACCATTGTTCATAGACAATAATTTTAAACAAGTACTCGATCCATTGTTCATAGACAACAAGTTTAACCACATAGAAGACAAAACATGATAGAATCTAAATAAACACATAACAACATTGTTTAACTATCAGGAGTAAGTCTGTAGGCAGTCATCTTGGTTCTCTTCATTGGTGATGTTGGTAGTCTTGAAGCTTGACTTGCAGGTTGTGAACTTTGAGAAGCTTGACTTGCAGGTTCATTTATTTGACTTGCAGGTCTCTTGCCACTTGCAGGTTGTGAACTTTTAAAAGCTTGAACATGTTTTCTTGCCACTTGTTTTCTTGCCACAGTTTGACTTGACAAAGGTTGACTTGCCACTGGTCCTCTACTCCTAGTTTGCCTTGACACAGGTTGACTTAGAGCTCTAGGTACCATAACGCCGTGGGGTCCGGCGTTAACGCCGTGGCCGGCGTTACGGTACCGTTGATCCGAAATTGACGACGGCGTTGGTGGCCAAGTTGACACACCAACGCCTCGTTGAGGCTTGTTTAATTTTATTTTTTTGTTTACAAATTTGAAAATGGCTATTTTAGCCTGGTTTTAAAAAAAAATTATTTTTGTTTAAAAACAACCGGTAACGGCTAGTTTAAAAAAAAAATACCCCAAACGGCTAGTTTTTTCAAGACCTCGTCCCCCTGACAAACAACGCCCTGGAAAAAAACCCAAATCCGAAACATCGGCGAGCACCGGAGGAAGTCACTCGTCCCAATTCGGTGAGTTTGTGTCTCACGAGCTTCGGCTCAAACGGGAGGCCGCCGAAAAGGCGTTTGAGGCGTCGAAAGACAAAGACAGGACGATTAAAAGTTTGGAGGAGTTGCGATTTCTCGCCCTTAGCACGAAGGATTTGTCGGACGATGACGCGTTTTGGATCTTACGAAAAAAAAATCAAATCAAAGCCAAGTTACGCGCCGAAATGTCGATGGAACCGAACAACGAAGACGACTCCGACGAGTAGTTTTTTTTAATAAAATTCGAATGTTTTAGTTTTAAGTTTGTGTAATTTTTTTTTATATTTCCGGTTGTTATTTTTTTTAGGAATTGTAATTTTAATTTTTAATGAATGAAAATGAATTAATTTAGTTTTAAAAGTGATGAAATAAAATAAAATAGTGGGTCATAAAAAGTGGTGTTATTGAGTTATGGTTACCTGAGTTTTTTAGATGTGAATGTGAATATGAAAAAGCTGACGTGGTGGCCCAAAACTTGGTGTTACCAAGTTATGGTACCTTGTGCTCTTTACCACCGCTTGACTTGCCACAAGTTGACTTCCAACAGCTGTTGTTGACATATCAAACATTTGACCACCACTTGAACCAATACCTTTGCAGCCTCTTTTATTATGACCAATACCTTTATAATTACTGCAAGTGACTGTTTTACCTTTCCTTGTTAGCTTGTGACCTTTGACCATTGCAATCTCACATTTGCTTTTCTTTCTATTTTTTGGTGGTCTCCCTATCTGTGGGGCTTTTTTGGGAGGAAGCAGTGTTGTTAGACACTCAAATTTACTCCACATATCTCTTCTATTAATTGGATTAATCTTGTGAGCATAAACATTCATCCATGTTTGAAGCTTATAGGACTCATGAACCCAGTCTTCTGGTGTGCCCACATCCATACCATTATCTGCCATATCATGAATAGCAGCAATGGCATGCTTACATGGGATTCCTGAAATTTCCCACTTTTTGCATGAGCATGTCTTTTGGTTCATGTTAACAACACACTGGTCTTGGTAAGGACCTTTAACTTGAAAAAGATCAGAACCATTCCAATCTACACTACACCTAGATGCAGCCTCTTTTATCTTGTTAAAGACCTTGGTAACAGCAGGTGTTAGTGGTCCATCACTTTTTTCAATGATCTTTTTTACTATGACAATCCTCTTTATTAGGTATTCTCTCACATATTCTAGTGAAGTAATGATTTGACTATCCCTAGCATCTAACAACTGTCTATTGAAAACCTCACACAGATTGTTGATTAAGAGATCACAGTGTGCCCTACCTATAATGGAATGTTTAAATTTTCTAAGTATTAGTGATCTACACAGAATCATTGGTCTAATAAAATTTGTAAAATTGCTAAATATTAAAACAGATTAACTACACATACCTGAAAAGTAAGCTCTGCTCCAATGTTCAGGTGGGATTTTGCTTAACCATTCATGAGCTTTTTTGTTGTAATTCTTCAATTCAGCCATGTTTTTCTCAAACCTAACTACAGTTGTGGATGTTGCACACTTCCATAACATTTCTTTGTAGTCTCCTCCTTTCTAAGTTATGTTCATGTTTTCATTGATGTGCCTTACAAAACCTATGCTCAGCTGCTGGAAATAGCTTTGCAATTGTTGGTACTAGCCCCTATATCATATATGCATCAAAGTAAATACAACATATATTATATTCAACAAAGTTAATAAAGACTGATGAAATTAGTACTGATTGTTACCTTTTGCCTATCTGTGATGAATGTGAAATTAGAGTTAGTGTATAGATCAAAGTCATCACCAAGACATGTTAAGAACCATGTCCAAGAGTATTGGTTCTCAGATTCCACAATACCATAGGCTATTGGGTAGATACCATTATTTGCATCCATACCCACTGCTGTAAGCATCTGTCCAGAATACTGTCCTCTCATAAATGCACCATCCAAACCAAGCAATTCCCTTCCACTTTCTTTGAAACCCCTTTTCAGAGCACCCAAGCAAACATAGATTCTCTTGAACATTCTGGTTGGTTTTTCATGATCCTCTTCCCCATAAACATCTATCTTGACTGTTGTATCTGGGTTACATTTCTGTAGCTCATTAGCATAATCCCACAATAAAGAGTATTGAATCTCAACATCTCCCCTCAAATGAACCTGTGTCTTTGCCTTTGCCCTAAATGATTTATGCTTTGATACATAAACATGGTACTTTTTCTGCATTTGTTCTTGAATGGCTTTTATAGGAATTTGAGGGTTCATGGTGATTAGATCTGTTATTTGTTTAGAAAGAAAATTTGAGGTACAATGTTTAATCTGCCTTGATTGTAAGCATTTGTGTTCATCCTTAAAAGTTTTGACTAACCACTTTGACTTATCTCCTTTACTTAGATACAACAACCAAGGATAGCTAAGCTTGTCTTCTTTTGCATCTTGCATTATACCCTTACCCTTCTCGAAAAATGCCCTGATTTGGCCCTTGTATTTTATCAACATATTCATTTTTGCTATTCAAAGTTGGGACAACACCATTGCATATCACCCTTATTCTCCTCTTGTCATTTACCTTAAAGTCTAAGTTCCTCCTTGTCTCAACAACATAAGCTCTAATCCTTTATTTGGCTAAATCCCTGTTTGCAAATTCCTTGCCTATATAAAAGTTGTTCCTAATACCATATGACATGTGTTTCTTTCTTAATTTTCTGAGGACTCTACTCCTAGCATTTTCTGGTACATCCTCTTGTTCACTTTCAAGTGAATCAAAATCTAAAACCTCTAAATCATCTTCTGTTACATTAACATGAGATTGTATATGATCAATAAAATCAGTCTCATCTTCTCCATCAAGCTGAAAATTAAACTTATTCATATTCACTTCTACTTCTTCAACTAAATGTTCCTCATTTACCAAATCATTAGCATCTTCAGACTCACTATCACTCTGTCCATCCTCATCACCAGAACTTTCTGTCTTTTCAACTAACACAAGATAAAAATCCATAATCTTATGGTTCTTAACATATCCCATGAAGTTCTTGTTGCTAAAGTAAGTATCACTAACAACTCATTTTCATCCAACATCTAAACTTTTCAGTGGTATCTTGTAATACAAAAGAAGTTCATCATCATCCTCATAGCCTAGGCTACACATGAATGTATTTAAAAGGTCTACCTTAAAATCATAAATGTCTAGCATGTCAACAAAGCAAACCTCACCATCAACATATTGTTTGTTTGGAGAATCCGTGAACCTTCCACCATAATGCATCTTGACTGAAAAGAGGTTGTTATATGTGTCTGTTCATTGTAAAAAAAAGCATTACATTAACAAATAGACTAAAAAGGCATAATATAATGTTAATACAAAAAAATTAGAGATTAAGGGAAATCACCATAAACGTCAATATCAAAGCTTTCACCTTCAGGCCGGATATACCATTGTTGAGGAGGTGCCATGAGAATTTTTTGGGAGAGGGATAATGGAACGACAGTAAAGAATGGGGATGAAAAAAAGGTTTATTATTTTGACTTTGGATCGGGTTGAATAAAAACGAATGGGTGGATCCGAATTATTCGGGTATAAAAACTAAGTCAATGAATATATGTATATGAATAGACAAATTTACCCTCACGTGCAACCAAACTTTCTCCACAGGGAGGCCGCCTACACTTTCGAAATTCTGGGGAGCAATCATGCAATCTTGGCAAACCACAGGGAGGATATTTGCAGTTTACTCCTTTTAAAATAAACAAGAATAAGAGATCCGTAAATCTTTATAAAGAATCTTTAAACGATTTTAGATTTTGTTGTTATTTTTTTTGGGTAAAGGGTTTCCCCGGTAAATGTACTACTCCAAAAAGACGTTTAAGTACAAAAGGTGTAGGTGAAGTCCTACAACCCAGCCCATTACATGGGCTACAAGCAACAAAGAGAGCTACTAACCAAACCACTATATAAGAATGACAAACCGTGCTTATAACTAACAAACTAAAACTACTTCCTACCATGACTATTGAGGCGGATTTCATACTGATCATAAAAGGCTTGCTCTTGTGGCGTTAGATCATAAACCTGGGTCCCATAGCCATCAAAACAATCCAAATCGTCTTCCAAGCCATCCATAGAACCTCCACCAAGCATACCATCCAGCATGTAAACTTCCTCATCGTCATTAGAATCATCATCACAATCCAAGCTAGTGAACTTTGATTTGCTACTTGAAGCCTCTTTACTTGCCTTAAACTTCTCTCAAAGACTATCCTAAGCTTGCGACTTGACTTCCTCATGCACAACATTAGTATAATATTTTGTCCCTTTATCATTTCCATCCGCATTCACGGAACTACTCACATTCTGACCTTCGTCTAAGGCTGAATCCTCCTCTATCGGGTTGGCAAAAGAATTCTTAAGAGAGACAAAATCAGAATTAACATTACCATTATCATTTACCGAACCTTTCTTAGGGCCAGTAGTTTCTTTAGAAGCTTCACATTTTCCTTTTCTCGGTTGAGAAACCGGGCGATATTGGAAATTAGGATTGCATTTAGAGAGGTTAATTCCACTTCCTTGACCAGTTTTCTTCTTCGTCTTTCGGCTTTTCACCTGAACAAAACCATCTTTATTCTCCTCCACAAAAGTAGACTTAGGAGCCCTTGTAGGATCCTTAAGGGAAACCTCCCTAACACGTTTAGGGCATGTAGTAGAATCATGCCCAAAAATTTTACAGCCAACACAATGAGGTGGCTTCCACTCTCACTCCACTCGAATAACTTCCCTGGTATACCCCTCATCCTCCTCATTCGGAGTAGCCATCACAACTTCCTTTTTGAGGACAGAATTCACACTAACTTCAATAAGGGCATGGGCAAAACTAATACGACCCCATGACTCAACATACATGGAACTTGTAAATGCGTCCAACATTATAGGTTTCCCTATTTGAGTAGCAATCAAACTCAGACCATTATCCGAGTATGCAAAAACATGCACACCATGCAATTTTACCCAAACCGGAACCTTGGTAACCTCTACTTTCCTTAAAGACAAGGAAGGCGACCATTTAGTAAGAATAATAGGCGATTTACGTATCATCCATGGACCACGTTCCAAAACTTTCTCAATACCCGCTGAAGATGAAAACTTAAACAAGTAAACACCATCATCATTTTTCATTGGCTTTTGCAACCCGAATTTTCCCCATATGTTGTTTACATAGCTTTGGACAACCGGAAATGCCAAGCTCTTACCCACAAAATGCCAACAAGAGTATTATCATACATGCTCTTTACATTATCCCTAGCATATTTAAGAAGAACAAAATTGGAGTACTCTACCTTTTCATCATTCAAAAGTGAACGGAAGTTAACCGTTTTAGCTTGTTGGGAATTAATGATACTAGCAAACGAAACCGGGGCTGTTTTGGGAGCCCCATTTGTTACATCATCCATAGCATTAGGAATGGCTGAATCACCCTTATTATCATGTTTATCCGTAGTTTCATCACCGGGCCTGTTTATCGCATCATCACGTACCAAATTAACAACCGGAATAGAATCATGCATGTTATCACCCTCCATTGTAGTCAAAGGAGTAACTTCCTTTGGTGCCGACGTATTCGATGTTACATCAGGTGGTTGAACACCAATTATAACATTATCAGCCACCACCTTAGATCTTTTAAGTATAGATTTCAAAGGCTTGCCATCACGTTCGAGCACCTTCCCTTCAATATTCTTAACCTGTTTTGCAAGACCAACCGACAACGATTGCTCTTTTCCACCATCCTCCTTACTTTTATCCTTCTTACTACTCGACAAAAACCCCTCTCCATCTCCTTAACCCACGAACGAATATATCAAACCAGCAATTACCATGATTAGCAGCAGCAAATAAAAAAAGAAACCCTAAATTAAATTAGGGTTTCGAAAGCAATTAACCCCACGCCCTAACCCACTTCCATTGTAGTGATAACCAGCAGATTGATATGAGAAAAAGAGTAATGCAGGTCACCAGCAGATCCAAACAAACGCAGCAATAAAAAGAAACCCTAAAAACCAGCCGCAAAAAACAAAACCCTAAAAACGCCTAAACCAATTATTTCAACGATCACGATTGCAATTAGAGATATAGAATGATCAAAACAGATCACTAACTATTCCAACGAAATCAAATCAAGGATAGAATCAGAAAAAAGCGAATTAAGGTTTGGGTTTTAACAATCGATCCAAATTAAACCCTAAATAGAGATAAAAAAATCGTTTAAAACCGAAACCCTAAAGCTATAAAACGACCAAAATCCGAATAAAAACTATGTTAAAGCAACTAGAATCAAATATTGAAGTGCAACAACACAATCGTTATAAGCATTTGATAGCAGAATAGGATTAGGGAACGAATCAAAAGGAAATTAAGAAAATCTCCATTAGGGTTTTGGGAGAGTAAGGGTTTATTTTTAGATTTTATTGTTAAGTGTCTTCGGTAATGGTTTCGAACAAAGTGACCGTTTTTGTATTTTGTTGAGATAAAAAAGGTTTGTAATTCGAACAACAAAAATCAATGATACAAGCCTTTTGTGTCGTTTTCTTGATGAGTGTCGCTTAAAGATCTTGTTACAAGGTCTCGGGTAGGTTTGCTTTCTTAAAAATAGGTCGATGAAGGGTTTGTTATGTCGATCTTTGAAAATCTTGTTAACATCACTTGAAAAACCTAAGTCTGTATTAATGCTTTGTTCTTTGTTATTATTATTGTTGTCCATCAAATGTATTGTTTGGGTGTTTATAGAATCGTATATTGAGATATATATGGTAACATTGCTAGAAATATCGTATTGCTAGAAATTAGGTATTATGATAATAGTAACTGATTTTGTAATGATTTTACAGTCTCTGAATTAGTGGTATTTTATTATATCACAGGGTTTTGTTAATTTGCAAAAAAAGCAGAGAAAAACTTGGTTGGATTGGACTCGAAAGAAAAAGGGAAAACGTGGTGCCAGTTGTACGATTGGTTATGTAGATATGTTGTATAACAACTCAGTATTTTCATCAATGTAATATCCATCTATTAAATTAGATGCAATGTAATTTCTATCTATTAAATTAGATGCCACCTTTTTACAGGGAAATTTTTGTTTTAATCATTATGCAACGTAACTTGCATTCCTAAAAGTAAACAAGCTCACGCAACTACCAATGCCAATTATATCTATGTTTACATCATGTAAACCTTCTAATATGTCATGTCTTTGTTTCAAAGATCATTTTACCAAGTATACTATCAATCTAACATACTATTTCCAATATTATATCAAAACAAGCATTATACGTTAACGTTTATTCTAAAAACCTTAATTTCAAGTTGGAACAAGTTTAAAAGTGTTCAAGGCCTATGTACAAGTCATCTTAGCTAACTTATGAATCTCTTTTCCTTCCTAAACCCTAGCACAACCTTTTAAAGCTCAATGTACATGTCATATAAGCATAGAATTCAAATTAGGTCATTTAACCTCCTAAACCATGTTTAAACCTTACCACCACTTTAACACAAAGTACAAACACTTAATGCATAACTTCTAAACCCTAAACCTAATTCCTAAATCATTCTAAACCCTAATCCTATCCTAAACCCCTAGCCTAAACCCTAATTTGACCCTAAACAAGTCTTAAACCTAGTTTAACCTAGTTTTAACCTAAAACTAACCTAAGCTAGCACCCTAACACCACAAGCACCTCTATGACTGACCTACTACCACCCCAAGCAGCCTAGCAACCACCTCCCTCACACCACCATCACCCTTGCATCATCAACTTGGCCTGCAAGTTGTAGCCACAACTCGTCACACCTCTAGCTCCCTCCATGGCCTTCCACCATTCAATCCTACTATCCTAGCTTGTAATACTCATCACTATAGCTGCCATGAATCACCTAAGGTAGCCTTGACACTAATCAAAACCCCAAACTTGGGCACCAAGCCCATTCGAGCCTATAAATAGGCGAACACAAACACACACACACTTCATTCATCTCAGAAACTTGTTTCCACCTCAAAACCTTGCTCCAACTTGGTACTAGCAGAAGTATAAGATCCCTAAGAGTCCCTTGAAGCCAAAGAACCAAGAACAAGAGGCCTTGAAGCTTGTTTCCTAGCCATGAGAAGTACACATTATTACTTTAGAATGTTCATAAGACTCCTAAGATCCTATATGAACCCTTGTTAAAGCCTTGAATCCTCAAACCCATGCGTTTTTTGTTAAAACCGTAAAAACGACCCGTTTTGATTTTCTAGCTAACGAATCCTTTTTTCTAAACTTTTGTTACGTTAGAAAATCTTATTTTTGCTTATTCTAATAAGCTATAACCTGCAAATATCATTTGGAACCCTAAAATAAGCTTGCATGGCTGTTTGAACTTGATTTGTAAATCGTTTCCATGCAAGGGGTATATATTCTAACTATTTGGAAATTAACAAGTACAAGGGTTAATTCTGCCATATTCCTAAAGTTATAACTATAAGGACCTATCTTGCCAAGTTTCAAAGTTAAAGGTTTAATATATATATACTTATTATATACAGGACTAAACTTGTTAAAGTTTATAAACCAAGAGTATATATTGCCTTTTTTGTATTCTTAAAAATATAAAATATAATATTTTTATACAAATTATAAAAAATATATAAATATTATAAGACTCGATTTTGTTAAAACCCGACACATTTGTCGTTATTAATCATCGATCGACGCATTATAAAACAATTACGTTATATATTTAACGTAATTTATCATCGACTAGCTTTTGAAGAAACTTAAAATCTTATCGTATCACGTTACTAGAGAATTTCATGTGAGGGGTTTCATTTGAGTATACGTTTTGACGAGTTTGCTGGATTTACGATTTAAAGTGTCCTAGCTCCTCAAACGTTTACTGCATGACCTCTGAATTATGATAGCCCGAATAGTGATACAATATTTCCAAATCAAATATGTATGCTAAACTCTGTAAAGTTTTGAAACATAAACAATCAAACTAAGACTTGACATATTACCCTAGGTTGCGTGACGTAGCTGTTACTTTCACTTGATATACTTTTGCCATCAATCAGATTTCCCTGTTAAGGTGAGTTCATAGCCTCACTTTTAAATCGTTTGAATATTTCATAAACCCGTAAGGGGGATACATGCTATAAACCATGAATATAAGTGTTTTTCCAACTGTATGCTATCCTGATGTATTATTGCCTAAGTACCTCTATTTGCCATAAGGCCCCACTATCATGAACCATTAATTACTTGTAACCGAACATACTGGTTGAGTATGGATTGAAGCGAATTCAACTTCATGAGGAGTTTTTTCTGTTTCAATTTGATACTCGTGAGGGTATGGAGAGTGTGTTAGAGAATGGTCCATGGCTGATTCGTCAGGTGCCATTGATTTTGAATGAATGGACTCCGAATACTATTTTGAAGAAGGATGAGATTAAGCGCGTTCCCGTTTGGGTTAAGATGCATCATGTGCCTATTGTGGCGTATTCTGATATTGGGCTTAGTCTTATCACTACTCAGATTGGGAAGCCGCTTATGCTTGACTCCTACACGAGTAATATGTGTTTGCATTCTTGGGGCAGGAGTACGTATGCTAGGGCGATTATTGAGATCTCGGCTGATGTTGATCTCATGGATTCTTTGGTCATTGCAATACCACGTTGTGACAAGGAAGGACATACTTTTGCTACGATTGACATTGAATACGAATGGACTCCTCCTAGGTGTGCTTCGTGTAAGATTTTCGATCATGTTAGTGATAAGTGCCCTAAATTGCCTAGGGAGGTTTCTAACGTGAAAATTTCTGATGATGGTTTCACGGAAGTAAAAAAGAAGAAGACGAGAGCTAAAAAGAGCAGCAAGAAACAGGTGGAAGGGGTTCGTTTATCTAAACCAGCCCTAAACTTACAATATCGTCGTGTTGAAAAGGGTGAAACGTCTAAACAGAAAGTGAGCTCAAATGAGAATAAGAAGAGTGTTGGAAATGGCAGTTCTAAACCCCTTGTTGAACCTATCAAGGTTACTACTTCTAATTCGTTTAGTGCTTTAGAGGAGGATGATTCCAGGACATGGGACGAAGATAATGGGGGGACGAATGACAACGCTTTCCATGTTGTGAATGATAGTGACAGCGAGGATGTGGATGAGTACATTACTATGGAAGAGGGTACGAAATCAGTTTCTCAAGAGTCTAGCAATGATCAGGGGGCAAGCACTCCCTTGAAGGTGTTTCCTCATGATTAATGTTGGTTCTTGGAATATTAGGGGAATGAATCTCTCCCCTAAACAATCTGAGATTCGTCAAGTTATTTATGAAAATAAACTCTCGGTGTGCGCTATTCTTGAATCTCATGTGGCGAACCGTAACCTTGATAGATTGTGTATGCATGTTTTTAAGCATTGGAAGTGGGTCTCTAATGTGTCGTCTTGTCTTAAAGGCACGCGCATTATTGTTGGTTGGAACCATGATGATGTGGATGTTAGTGTTATACATCAAGATCCTCAAGTTATTCATACTCGTGTTTGGATTAAAGCCGATCGGAAGGAGCTCTTTTGTTCTTTTGTATATGCTCATAATTACTATATCCATAGACGTCCGCTGTGGAATGTTTCTTGTTTGCATATGTTCCGAGTGGTCAAGAGGCTGTGAGGCCTTAAAAAGCCTATTCGGAAATTGATGTATGACAAAGGCAATCTTCATGCTAATGTTATTCGTCTTCGGGAGAACTTGGATAAATTGAAAACTGATCTTGATAATGATCCGGGTAATGTTAGCATTCGTGAAGAGGAGGCAGCGGCTGTTGTTGCGTTTAATGAGGCTGTTCTTATTGAAGAGAAGTTTCTTAAGCAAAAGGCGAAGATTACATGGTTAAAAGAAGGGGACTCCAATATAGCGTACTTCCATAAAATGGTTAAAAGTTGAGTAAGCCGTAGTAGAATTGATGTTGTTACGGATATCAATGGGGCTGTTTTCCAGAATGATGATGTTGCTAACGCTTTTATTAATCATTATGAGGTTTTTCTTGGTCATGCAGGTGCTACGACTGAGTTCGACACTAATAACCTATTTTCTACTCGTTTGGATGCTAATGAGGCTTTAGATATGGTTCGTGTTGTTAGCAGCCAAGAAGTGAAATCGGCTATGTTTTCTATGGGTAGTGATAAATCTCCGGGACCGGATATTATTGGTTCGGATATTACTAAGGCGGTTTGTGAGTTCTTTACGAATGGTCGATTGCTTAAGGAGCTAAATCACACTATCTTAGCATTGATCCCTAAAGTTAACGCCCCTGCTCGTGTGAATGATTATAGGCCAATCTCGTGTTGTAATGTGTTGTTTAAGTGTATTAGCAAGATTATTGCTAACCGATTAAAAGATAGCTTAAAGAGGTTGATTTTTTTTTTGGGTAAAAGGGACGATACCCCGGTAAATTATATTACACCAAAAAAACCGTTAAGTACAATGGAATGTGAGGCGATTTATATATTTTACTCTGTGTGAGTCCCTTATTACCCAAAACAAAAATATAGTATGTATATATATATATCATATACTATATAATATATATGTATGCCTAAGATATATATGTATATATAAAATATAATAGAGCATACATATATATATAATATAAGTAATAGCTATAGTATATATATATAAATGTATATTAATAATATATAATACCTATGAATAGATTAGATATATAATAAAATATATACATATTATAATAAAGGACACACAACACTTTAACAGTTTATAAACCAGGTGATAATATTTCCATTTTTGTATTCCTTAAAATATAAAAATTAATATTTTTTATACAATGATAAAGAATATATTTAAAATATTATAAGACTCGATTTGATAAACACCCGACACTTTGTCGTTAAAATTCTTAATCATCGATCGCACCATTATAAAACAATTACGTATATATAATATAACGTAATTTATCATCGACTAAGGCGTTTCGGTATCACGTTAATCGAGGAATTCATGTGAGAGTTTCATTTGAGTAAATAACAGTTTGATGATATTTGACTGGAAATTACGATTATAAAAGTGACACCTAACTCCTCAAACGTTACTACCTCCCCTGCCCCCCGTTGACCTCTTGAATATGCATAGCGCCGAACAGTGATGCTAGTATTTTACAAATCAAATATGTTCATGCTAAACTCTAAAACGTATTGAAACCATAGCGACAATACAAACTAAGACTTGACATATTACCATCAGGACTTTGCGCATACGGAGCAGTTACTTCACTGAGGATACACTCTTTGCCCACCATTCAGATATCCCTGTAAGGTAGTTCATAGCCTTACTTTAAATCTTTATGAAATATTTACATAAAGCCACTATGGGGGATACATGTTATAAACCATGAAACAAGGTGATTTTTCCATCTGTAAGCTGACCTGATGTATTAATGCTACAGTACCCCTATTGCCATAGCCTCCACTATCATGAACGTTAAGTAACGCGAACGTACTGGTTGAGTAAGCGCGAATGCTGTTAGGGGTGGCAATTCAGGTCGGGTTCGGGTTGGCGGCTTCGGGTTGACAGGTTGGTGGGTTAGAAAACCCCAACCCAAACCTAACCTATTTAAATAATCGGGTCAGCTATATCAACCCTAACCTGTTACACCTAACCCGAATCCTGACCCTTTTAACCCGTATATAATACTTGTTTGCGGGTAAATAGGTTTAAACCTGTTTAAATTGGTTTTAAATAGTCTTCGGTTAATGACGAGGCCGTTACTTTCAATTGATATACTTTTGCCATCAATCAGATTTCCCTGTTAAGGTGAGTTCATAGCCTCGAATTATAAATCTTTTGAATATTTTATAAACCCGCGAGGGGGATACATGCTATAAACCATGAATACAAGTATTATTCCAACTGTAGTGAGTTCATAGTCTCACTTTTACATGTTTTCTAAACTCCGTAGGGAGATACATGCTATAAACCATGAATACAAGTGTTTTTCTAACTGTATGCTATCCTGATATATTATTGCCTAAGTTTGCCTACACTGCCAATATTTCTTAATCATGAACCATTAGTCACTTACGAGTGAACGCGAATATTGTGGATAGATCTATCGGGGTGTGACAACTCCCGTTGGTTTGCCTATACTCTTGGTACACTATATTTGATTATAATGGGTAACTTTGGAAAGTTACCTTTCATGAGGGCTTAGGTTCCTCCCCAATGTCACTACGGTGATTTCATGTTAACGTATTGGTGTCATGAGCTTAGGACAATAATACTGTTTTTCATAATAATTGTAAATGCATGCAATTATTACTATTATGGGTGTATAACAACGTAACCCACTGATTATGATGACTTGTATTCAACTATTTATCATAAACCTATGAATTTCACTCAACCGTTGTGTTGACCTTTTAGCATGTTTATCTTAGGTAATTGAGCAATCTATGGCACGGAGTGGCATTGGACTTGAGGACGTCCAAACTTGTTATCATTCAAACTTTATGTTTTCATATGTATTTTGGGACCTCTCTTTTTGTAAAACTCTGATGAATAAATGAATGATAACTAAATTTTCCAAAACGTCTCTTTATGAGTCGTTTTTTATAATTATGTCTGTTGTACTATAAAGTAATACCCCAGATTAGTTTCCGCTGCTATATTTGTCAAAATAGGGGTGTTACAGATTGGTATCAAGAGCCGCGGTTATAGAGAACAAGGTTAAAACCTGAACTATAACTACTTTTTCCATCCAAGAAAGTCCTCTGTGCCACTGCATTCCCGAATAGTATGTAAATGATACATAACTATTATACTATTATATAAATAACTTATGTTATTTTCCACTGGGTTGTTTCAGAAATATGTCTTCCAACACTTCGGACTATATCTACCCTATTATCGTCCCATCTGATGTCGATGTTAAGGATGCCTTTTCCTCTACAACTACTCCTAACTATACCCCGGCTTCACCGGACTATTCCCCGGCCTCACCGGGAAATACCTCTCCTAATCCTTCGGATGATTTATCTAAGTATCTTTTGGCCTCGTTAGCCATCTCACCTTTTCACGATGATCTATATATGAAAATTATGCAAGCATATAATAATGCTACTAGTGATGAATCACCTATTCCACTACCACAAGCACCTATTGCTCCATCAACTGTTGTGCCTCCATCTTCAATGTTTGATCCCCAAGACTTCTTTCTTCCTGAAAGGACTTTACCACCTAAGAAACAAGCCCAATCCTGATCATCCTTCTCTACTTCTACTTTACCTCAAGTGTTTGAAATTGGAGAAAGTTGTCATAAGACGCATCTGGAACGTCATGAGGAACAGATCGAGACTATTCTAAATCACTTAGATGAACTCCCTCTTGAGCGCATTAAGCACATAGAAGATATTATAGAAGGTCTTGGTAACGGTCGAGTAGTTATACAACAAGATTTTGATCAACTCGAAACCGAACTTCATGAGGCCTGTGCTCAGATTCCTGGTTTCTACTCTAGAAATGATCATTGAGGATATCCAGGTTCGCCACCGATCAGATATGAAAAATCTTCTGAAGAATCACAAGGGAGGACCATCAGACTACTAGACTAGATCTTTATCATTTACAGCTTTTAGTTAGAATCCAACCACTGGATGTGTGGCATAAATAATGACACTTGTCAAATTTTAATTGTGTAAAATATGTAAGACAAGTTGTTTATGACTTAATACAGAAGTGATTCCATTATATACTTCGCTGTTTATGATATCGATTTATGTATGTCATGGTTGTCCATCCTATATTCTATAATACGACGATTCATATCTTTATTCGGGATTACAATGGTTCTCTTACCATCCGGTCTTCTCAAACCTTTATACCTAAGTATCATGGATACGATCAATAATCAAGACGTTGAGCATAAAAATTTTGGAATCTAAGACTTCCAAATAAGAATGATATGTCAAATAAATTCAATATCACTAAGTACGAAAATTTTAATTTTTATACAATGACTTGTGATATGACTATCATTATATGAATTCTTATTTTGTGTTATCTTGTGAATGTTGATAGAATGGCTCCCAAGAGGACATCAACATCTGCAGCACCAGCCATGTCTCAGGCTGCCATCAGGAAACTAGTTGTTGATAGTGTTGCCGCAGCTCTGGAAGCACAAGCTGCTACTATGGCAAATACTGACAATACCAATAGGAACACCAGAGAAAGAGAAGCTCCTATAGCAAGAAAATGTAGCTACAAAGAGTTTATGAGCTGCCAACCTTTCAATTTCAAAGGTACAGAAGGCGCTGTTGGTCTCATCCGCTGGTTTGAGCGAACTGAATCAGTGTTTTCCCGTAGCAACTGTACCGAAGACTGCAAGGTGAAGTTTGCTACTGGTACTTTAACTGAAGAAGCTTTGTCCTGGTGGAATTCATTCGCCCAGCCTATTGGAATAGAAGAAGCTTACAAGATTACCTGGGTTGAATTCAAGAAGCTTTTGATAAAGAAGTATTGTCCCCAAACTGAGATCCAAAAGATGGAAGACGAATTTTACCATCTGATTGTGAAGGGGAATGATCTCAAGACATATGTGAGAAGATTCCAGGAATTGGCAACCTTATGTCCCACTATGGTGCCAAATTCTGAGAAAATGATAGAAGTTTTCATTGGGGGATTGCCTTGAAGTATTGAAGGGAATGTTACTGCCTCTAAACCTTAAACTCTAGAAGAAGCCATTAACATAGCCCAGAGGCTAAAGGATCAGGTAACAAAACACACTCCAGTGCAAGTATCAAGTGATCACAAATGAAAGTTTGACGACACAAGAACTTTCAACAACAACAACTACCGCAACAATAATAACAACAACTACCATAACACTAACACCAACAACCGCTACAATAATCACCAACCACAATAGAACAAAAGGCAAGAAGCTGTCAGAGCTTATGCTGCCACTCCAACTGAGAACAGTAGGTATGATGGAAACCTCCCACTGTGTAGAAGATGTGTTCTACATCACACAAGACCTTGCACTATTAAGTGTAATACTTGCAACAAGGTGAGTCATTTGACCAAGAACTGCAGAAACAAGGGGCCAGCCACTGGAAGTAATCTGCTACCAGTGACAGTTACTTGTCATACCTGTGGAGAGAAAGGACATTATGCAAATCAGTGCCGAAAGACCACCAACAACAATGCCCAGGGGAGAGCTTACATGCTAAGGGATAGGAATGCTCACCAAGACCCGAACGTAGTCACGGGTATGTTCCTTCTAAACCAACATCTAGCTAGAGTATTATTTGATTCTGGAGCCGATAAAAGCTTCGTATCTATATCTCTTGCCTCTATGCTAAATATCCCACCCATTACAATAGATACCTTTTACAATATCGAAATGGCTGACGGAAATCTAGTAACCACAAACACCGTTATCCAGGGTTGCACCCTGACTTTGTTAAACCAACCTTTCAAAATTGATCTCATGCCGATTAAACTCGGTAGTTTTGACGTTGTCATCGGTATGGACTGGTTGTCCAAGTATCATGCCAAAATTCTCTGTGACGAGAAAGTCGTCCACATTCCTATTAACGGTGAAACTTTGATCATCCGAGGTGACCGAAGTAAAACCCGACTAAATCTCATATCTTGTATAAAAATTGAAAGATATATATCCCGAGGTTGTCAAGTTTTCGTAGCCCAAGTAATGGAGAAGAAGTCAGACGAGAAAAGACTAGAAGATATCCCAGTAGTTAGAGAATTCCCAGAAGTTTTTCCGGAAGATCTACCCGGCCTTCCTCCTGTTCGTCAAGTAGAATTTCAAATCGATTTGATTCCAGGAGCGGTACCAGTAGCCCGAGCACCTTATAGATTAGCTCCTTCAGAAATGCAGGAACTATCTGACTAACTACAAGAGTTAACAGACCGAGGTTTTATCCGACCAAGTACTTCGCCCTAGGGAGCTCCTGTCTTATTTGTTAAAAAGAAAGACAGATCTTTTAGAATGTGTATCGATTACCGAGAGTTGAATAAACTCACTATACAGAATCGTTATCCATTACCCAGGATCGATGATTTATTCGACCAACTTCAAGGTTCGAGTGTCTACTCGAAGATTGACTTAAGATCAGGCTATCATCAACTGAGAGTTAGGGATGAAGATAGTTTGACTTTCGATAGTGAAGACGAAGAATACGCCATGGCCGTGAGAGACTTCAAGAAATTTTTCAAAAGACGAGGAAGATTCGTAAGACAACCACATGATGAAAGAAAGTCATCCCAAAGAAGTAAAGACGATAAAAATGGCAAAGGCGAAAGAAAATGTTTTAAATGTGGAGATCCAAATCATCTCATCGGAGAGTGTCCAAAACTATCAAGAAACTACAATCAAAGAGCCTTCGTTGGAGGATCATGGAGTGATAGCGACGAAGATGAAGAAGAAAGGACAAAGGACGAAAAATGTCTCATGGCTAAAGCATCTAATGAGGTACTTTCCGAAACCGAATTCTTTAGTGATGATCATTCATCGTTAGATGAAAAAGACTTAGATAGTGAATATAATCGACTATGCAAAGTAGGTCTAAAAGTCATGGCTAAAAATAAATCACTAAAACAAATTAAAAATGGGTTAGAAAATAAAATACTCGAACTAAAAAATAAACTATCTAAATTAGAAAAAGGTAAAGAGGTAAATGAAGAATGCAAAATTTGTCAAGACCTCAAGTTTGAAAATGAAAAGCTTAAGGAAGAAATTTCTAAGCTAAATCAATTTAATAATAGTAGTCACTCGCTTAAGAAAATAATAAGTTTTCAAAAACCATCCGGAGATAAATTCGGTTTAGGATTTAATTTTACTAAAGGATCAACTAGTGAGTCTAAACAAATAAATTTTGTAAAGTCACAAGAGGTTGAGTCTAAAGAAAAAGTAGTAGAATTAAACTCAAGCCTAAGTCCAAAATTTATGCTTATAAACAATACTAAAATACCCATTGCAAGCGACGACGAAGTAAAACGTTTTTATAAACCTTATTTAAAACCGGGAGTTGGATTTACTAAGCATAAAACAAGATCTAAGACTCCTCCTCCGAAAAGAACTAAAAACTTTCACCTTCGGTCTAAAACACCACAACCTAAGAGAGATCAAGTTAGACAAAATTACCCTAATAATAATCATTCAATGTGGAATTATTCACAACAACCAAACTTCTCTTCGTGGGGAATATGTCCACCCTATATGTATCCGAATCATATGCAACATATGCAAAATATGTTCGGGACTAACAATTTTGGACCCATGAGACATTGGGGACCAAGTGATTGAGTCGTTACAACATTCAAGTGGAGTTGTTCATTAATATTTCTTGGAATCCGACGAGTGAATACAATCTTTAAAAATCTTTTGATGGGTTTTCCAAAAGATTTATACTTCAAAGCTTACTTACTTAAAGATGTTGAAGAAAACATATTGTAGGTAAAGGTATGTCTTCTTTCCAAATTTCTTAGAATTTAGATTATGTGGTAAATGATAAATGACTATATATTATTATGCTACATATAGTATATGATAAACAAATAAGTTGTAGTTAGTAGAATATAATTTAAGCTTATTGAAATTGTGTAGTTACTAGAAATGCCATTTGTTGGTTTTCTAGAATTAAGAGATTTTGTTCATTAGGAACTTGTCTCTCACGTAGTTGAATTTGGATTCTCTACGTACCTCTATAAAATGGAAATCTTCTATGTCCACTAGTAGCGAACTCACATAGATGAAGAAAAGTGAGTTAGTGGGTAATCATTAACATAAAAGTAGGATTAGTTTTGCATCTTACGCCGAAAAGGCATGACATCAAAACACTATGGATGAAACAAACTCCCTTTGACTACGTCGTCCACTTCGTCTACACGTCTATAATAAACTACGTCTATCAAAATCCTCTCATCAAGCTTTAACTTCACTCTATCATTCTATCATCACATATTTATCATCTCTCAAATACTCCAAAATGTGACAATTAATTATTTCATCCAAAGTAATTAATTTATTCAATTGACAATATGGTAATTGAAACGTGACTAAATCATCGTTAAATCTTCTCTCAGCTTGAAGTAATCAAAGTATTTTTAATTAACAAAAGGTTAATCAAAATGTCAATTAAATTTTGTCAATCATCTCTAAACCACCTCTCGATCCAAAAATCTTGACAACTTAATTATTTCATTCGAAATTATTTAAGTTTACTTAACTTAACGAAAAGTTAAATTAAAAATGTCAAGTATTTTTCTCTCGCCTTCAACTTCATTATTTCGACGACTAAATTATCTAAAATAATATTGCTAGTAGCTCCCGACGTATTTTGATAATTGTATATTTACAAAACTAGTTAAAATCAAAAAACAAAAAAAATAATAAAAAAATTTCTCAGATAGGCGGCCCCCATAAAATTAAGGGGACCAGACGTGTTAAAGTGGGTGGCCCCCTTAATTTTAAGGGGGCCGGCCTATTAAAATTGCCACATAGCCCATTTTTTCGTAAAACCCAATTCCAAACACTCATTCTAGCTCTTTTTTTTCCTCCTGCTGCTGTGTGACGAAAACCATCACCCAAAACCATCAAAATTCAAACCTTCAAACACTCATTCGACCAAAATTTGCAAGAGGCAAACACCAATAACAAGATTAACAACATTTATTGTAAGATTTCCTACACTTTTCTTTTTCAATTTCTTCCAATTTTGCTCTCAATCAAAATTGGGTATTTTTCATAACTTTTATATTTTTTTATACTTTTATGATTAAGTCTAGGAAATCCATAACTATAATGGTTCCCGTAGTCATATGATTTCAAAATTGTCAATAGGATTAAATCACTAATTCGTTTGGGTTTCGAAAATTTATATACATTCTTTTTCGAAGAAAAAAAATTTGGAAATTTTTAAAAAAAAATTCTATACATTGTTGATTCATTCCAAAAACACGTTAAAATGATTATACATTGTCTTTCGAAACATACATTCCTAAAGGCATATTTTTTGATTCAATGGATAAAGTTTTATAAAAATAGAGGGGTGTTTGGTTCGTTTCTTAGGATCGATTTTTAGAGTCGAAATGACCATCATTATATTTTTGTCACTTGTATAAACGTATAACTAACTTGCATAAGTCATCAAGATATATAATTCACACACACACACACACACACACACACACACACACACACACATATATATATATATATATATATATATATATATATATAAAGCTTCGTATCTATATCTCTTGCCTCTATGCTAAATATTCCACCTATTACAGTAGTACCTTTTACAATATCGAAATGGCTGACGGAAACTTAGTAAGCACAAACACCGTTATTCAGGGTGTAACTCTGACTTTCTTAAACCAACCTATTGAAATTGATCTTATGCCAATCAAACTCAATAGTTTCGACGTCGTCATTGGTATGGATTGGTTATCCAAGTATCATGCTAGAATTATTTGTGACGAGAAGGTCATCCACATCCCAATCAATGGTGAAACTTTGATATCCGAGGTGACCAAAGTAAAACCCGACTAAGTCTCATATCCTGTATAAAAACTGAAAGATATATATCCCGAGGTTGTCAAGTTTTCGTAATCCAAGTAATGGAAAAGAAGTCAGACGAGAAACGACTAGAAGATATCCCGGTAGTCAGAGAATTTCCAGAAGTTTTTCCTGAAGATCTACCTGGCCTTCCTCCCGTTCGCCAAGTAGAATTTTAAATCGATCTAATTCCAGGAGCGACACATGTAGCCCGAGCACCTTATAGATTAGCTCCTTCAGAAATGTCCGGAACAATAACTAACCACCTTCAAGAGGTTAGCAGACCAGCTTTATCAACCAAGTACTTCACCCTGGGGAGCTCCTGTCTTATTTGTCAAAAAGAAAGACGGATCTTTCAGAATGTGTATCGATTACCGGGAGTTGAATAAACTTAGCGTAAAGAATCGTTACCCATTACCATGAATTATTTGACCAACTTCAAGGTTCGAGTGTCTACTTGAAGATTGACTTAAGATCGGTTATCATCAACTGAGAGTCAGGGATGAAGATATTCCCAAGACTGCTTTCAGAACAAGATACAGACACTATGAATTTCAAGTAATGCCATTTGGTTTAACTAATGCGCCTGCTGTATTCATGAATCTCATAAATCGTGTGTGTAAACCATACTTGGATAAATTTATGATAGTGTTCATCGATGATATTCTCATCTACTCTCATATCAAAGAAGAGCACTTAAATCATCTGAGAATAATCCAAGAATTACTCAAGAAAGAGAAGTTGTATGCCAAGTTCTCCAAGTGTGATTTCTGGATTTCGTAATCGTCAATTTCTTGACACGTGAGTTGATAACAAGGACTTCATGTTGACCGCCAGCCCAAGATTTGGAAGCATTTAAGAATGGACATCTCCTACTACACCCAACAGAAATACGTCAATTCTTACGACTTGCCGGTTATTATTGGAGATTTATCAAAGATTTCTCGAAGATTGCAAAGTCTTTGACTAAATTAACCCAGAAAAACAAGAAGTATATATGGGGGGAAGACCACGAATCAACTTTTCAACTTCTTAAACATAAGCTATGTGAAGCTCCAATCTTAGCATTACCAGAAGGAAATTATGATTTTGTTGTTTACTGTGATGCATCCCATCAAGGTCTGGGAGCGGTGTTAAAGCAAAGAGAGAAGGTTATTGCATATGCATCCCGACAACTTAAGCCTAATGAAGAAAACTATACCACTCATGATCTCAAATTAGGAGCAGTAGTGTTCGCTTTTAAAATTTGGAGACACTATCTATATGGCACCAAATGTACTGTGTTCACTAATCATAAAAGTATTCAACATATCCTTAATCAGAAAGAGTTGAACATGAGACAACGCCGATGGCTAGAATTGCTTGCAGATTACGATTGTGAAAATTTCGCTTACCACCTGAAAGGCAAATGCCATTTAGAAGAATGCCTAAGCCAGAAGGAACGAATCAAACCACTCTGAGTTAAATCATTAGTTATGACCATTCATCCAAACTTACCCTCACAAATTCTCAAAGCTCAAACTGAAGCACTCAAAGAAGAAAACATCAAGGCTGAAAACTTACGAAATAAAGAACAAATCACTTGTGAAATACGTCCTGATGGAACCCGATGTATCAAGAATCAAAGTTGGTTACCACTCTTTGGTAATCTGAGAGACTTGATCATGCATGAGTCCCATAAATCAAAGTATTCCATTCACCCAAGTTCTGACAAGATGTATCAGACAAAAAGACACTCCTAATTGTGACTAACAGAAGGCAATCATCGCTGAGTATGTTGGAAAATGTTTAACATGTTCTAGAGTTAAGGCAGAATGTCAAAAGCCATCCGGCTTACTGGTACAACCAGAAATTCCTATGTGGAAGTAGGAGAGAATAACAATGGATTTCATCACCTAAACCACCCAAAACCTCAAAAACGACATAACACAATCTTGGTCATTGTCGTTCGCACTCACCAATCTGCAACATTTCATCTCCTACCCAAGAGACAGATAGATGGAAAACCCTTACAAGGTGATACATAAAAGGAAATAGTCTCACACATAAGAGTGAGCCAATATCTATCATCTAGGATCGTGACAGTCATTTCACGTCTAGATTCTGGAAATCATTACAAAGTGCTTTAGGTACTCAATTAGACATGAGTATGACATATCATCCTGAAACAGATGGGCAAAGTGAAAGGACCATCTAAACACTTGAAGACATGTTTCGAGCCTGTGTTATAGATTTTGGAAAAGGATGGAAAAAACACTTACCATTAGTAGAATTTTCTTACAATAACAGTTACCATGCCAGTATTAAGGCAGCACCATTTGAGGCACTTTATGGTCGAAAGTGCAGATCACCTGTTTGCTGGGCCGAAGTTGGAGATGTTCAACTTACGGGACAAAAAATAATCCATGAAACTACTGAGAAGATCCATGGAGTTCCACCATTCAATCCTACTCTCATAGCTTGTAATACTCATCACTATAGCTGCCATGAATCACCTAAGATAGCCTTGACACTAATCAAAACCCTAAACTTGGGCACCAAGCCCATTCAAGCCTATAAATAGGCAAACATAAACATACACTTCATTCATCTCAAAAACTTATTTCCACCTCAAAACCTTGCTCCAACTTGGTACTAGCAGAAGTATAAGATCCCTAAGATTCCCTTGAAGCCAAAGAACCAAGAACAAGAGGCCTTGAAGCTTGTTTCCTAGCCGTGAGAAGTACACGAACCAAAACAGCCTTATTCGACTTGTTTTCGATCTAGTAAGTTTTCTACACGTTAGATTTGCCATATTATTACTTTAGAATGTTCATAAGACAAAAAAAGGAAATTACTACTGCAACATTAAACCCTAATTCTCTCTCCCTATAGGGGCGATTTCCGGTCGCCTCTTTTACTATGATTTTCCGATCAAATTAGTCCATAAAAACGTATCTCTACCCCTTAATAATCGTCTTAGTATCTAGATTATTTGTCCTTGCATTGTTTTTATGGTCTTTTTCTTAGAAGGATTCCATTAAAACGATTGAGGTCAGATCTTGTATTCTAAGGGATCAGGAAGGTGGTATGCAATCATTTTTATGGGGTAATATATATCTTAAAAAGGGCGTGCGGGTTCTATAACATCCTATCTTGTGAAATCGTTCCTCCATTACCGTTACCATAACCCTATTCATTAGGGTGTCGGTGTTGGTTGTATTGATGATCCCATATTCTTTTGATGATCGATATTCTATGTATTAGGGTTTTGATTTTTTATTGGGATCTGTCTACCATCGACGGTTTGGTTTTGCTGTTGGCTCATACGGTTTGGTATATGGATAATCCTTTTTTAGGGTTTCTATATGCCACCGTCTTGTACATGACGACACAAACCCTAATTTTTTAGGGTTTTGGTTGGCTGATTCATTTATTTGTATCGTTATGGAGTTTGTGTTCGATGATCCATATTTTTACTGATTATATATGATGGGATCGTTGCTGATGGGGATAGATGGCTGATTGTTTTGCCTTAGAATCTCTTTCGCGTTAATGGTTTAATTATGTTAGGTCCAAGATCCGTCCCGCTCAGGGATAATGTGAGTAGGTTACTCCATTTGATCATGGTTATCCGTTTGGATTTAACCGTTAGGTAAAACAGACCGTGTTGGTTCAAGACATCTATTGTTCACGTTGGAAGATTGGTATGGTTTAAACCGTGTTGTTATGCCGTTTCATAGTTGGTGATGTTTGGTTTGTTCGTGGATGTGGGTTTGGGGAGAGGGGAAGTCCGAAACCCTAACTTTGTTAGGGTGGTGTTCTCATATGGAAGTTACGTGTGTTCAATCCTTTTGGGGCAGACATGTTTGGGCCTAAACGTGGGTGTTGATCTACGTTTTAGGTTTTCGTGCTAAAACTCATGCCAAGTATTTTTGGGTCATGGTGTCTTACGAAGAAGGGTATTGAGCTGGAAGCATGGATTGGTTTTGATTACGCTGCTATCGGTCATTCTTGGTGTCGTCTGCCATCATGATAGGATATGTGGTGTATATCTTGGAAGTTGGAGCTATTACGAGTTCTTGGAATCAATAGCCTCCATTTTGGTCTAAGTTGGAAGCACGAGCATCATTCTTATTTTGTAGTCTGCTTGTATTTTCTTTTCAGCTTAGTTCGGAAGTCATAAGAGTGGTTTGTCATTCTTATGTTTGTTATTGCACATTTTTATGTGCATGTTTGTTGCCCATGTAACGGGTTGAGATGTTAGGACTTCACCTACATCCGTTGTATTTCAATGTCTTTTTGGTGTAATATATTTTACCAGGGTATGAATTCCCTTTTACCCAAAAAAAGAATGTTCATAAGACTCCTAAGATCCTATATGAACCCTTGTTAAAGCCTTGAATCCTCAAACCCATGCGTTTTTTTATTAAAACCCTAAAAATTACCCGTTTTGATTTTCTAGCTAAAAAATCCTTTTTTCTAAACTTTTGTTACGTTAGAACATCTTATTTTTGCTTATTCAAATAAGCTATAACCTGCAAATATCATTTGGAACCCTAAAATAAGCTTGCATGGCTTTTTGAACTTGATTTGTAAATCGTTTCCATGCAAGGGGTATATATTGTAACTATTTGGAAATTAACAAGTACAAGGGTTAATTCTGCCATATTCCTAAAGTTATAACTATAAGGACCTATCTTGCCAAGTTTCAATGTTAAAGGTTTAAATTATATATACTTTATATATAAAGGACTAAACTTGTAAAAGTTTATAAACAAAGGGTATATATTGCCATTTTTGGAAACTTAAAAATATAAAATATAGTATTTTTATATAAATTATAAAAATATATATTAATATTATAATACAAAAAGCGGAACGAACGAAGCAACGCATAAATCATAATAATAGTAAAGAGAAGTAGGTATTAATTTGTGGTTAATCATTAAACGCTATTAATTTGTGGTTAATCATTAAACGTAAGTTGAAGACGCAAGATAGGATATGTTCATGGGATATTTCGAACTCTCTTGCCTCTACATGTCCTCTATGTGAAGCTATTCCAGATTCTCATGAACATCTTTTTTTCATGTGCCCGTTCTCAAATGATGTTTGGAATCATATGAAGCGGCTTGCTGGTCTTGATCGGGTTTCACACGATATCTATGCAATTATTGCTTATTTTGATGTTAATGCTAGGCGTAGATCGTCTCACATTGTGATTGCCAAACTGGTTGTTGCGGCGTCGGCCTATTTCATTTGGCAAGAGCGTAACTGGAGGTTGTTTAAGAAGTCTAAAAGAACCGTTAATCAAGTCATCGAGTGCATTTATTCAGCTGTTAGGCTCAAGTTGCTTTCATGCTTTTTTAAACGTTCTAAGGAGGGTATGCATTATGCTCGGATGTGGAAGCTGCCGGAAACAATTTTTAGATGATTGTTTGTAATTTCTGTCTTTGCACCATTAGGTGGTTTTTCCCTATTGGTGTTATTGGTTTTGTAATTGATTTGTAGCTCGAATGGCATGTCATTCGATGTTAGGCTGTTCAAGCAGGATTGCTTGAGGTTAATGTGGCACTCAGTCACATTCCATTGTACTTATTGGATTGGGTGATTTATATATTTTACCGGGGTGAGTCCCTTTTACCCAAAAAAAAAGTAGGTATTAAAAAAGAAGATTATTTTTGGTTTTTTAAGTTTTTTAAACAATTCATTTTATTAAAGGACAGAATGAGATAAGAGAACTTAAACCAATAATCAACTTGCTTCACGGTAGCTCTTTAAAAGAAAAACGCATAAAGGAGCGGAGGAGCGAGAAAGCGCGAAGCTATTAAAAACCTTCTCCTTTAGGGTCGTAGTTCCTCGGAACAGCCCTCCTTATACCCCGTCTTGTAGTTTGTTAATCAATTAAAGGTGAGCCGTACCACGCAAGTGACACAAAAGGCAAGTTTTCATCTTTGATTCGGGAACTTATTATGATAATGCTTCAGTGGAAAGCATTATATTGATGATGAATTGTTTATCTTTATTTAGGACAATGTTTTTATTTTTTTTATTTTTCTTGTTTTTATATATTAATAAAAGAAAATAAAAAATATTTTGTATTTTTATATTTTATAAAAATAAGAAGAAAAAAATTCACAAACGAGAATGATAACTTCACGAGGAAGGGTCTTCAAGGCACAACAAACTTCAACTCGAAAATCGTGCACACCTCCCCGGCAACGGCGCTAAAAATTGATTAGCTTCTGACTAACCCTTTTTAAATATATATATAAATAAATATATAATACTTATAAATATATAAATATAAGGATAAGAATCAAAAATCTCTCAATGTAGTAAACCGGAAGTATGATTCCTGGGTCGTTATGTCCCAACGAGGCGTGAATTTGAAAATCGAGAATCGGTTCGTGAACAATGCTTGAATGATCAAATATTTTTGTTTTTGATTTAAAACTAAAAATTTAATAACAATAAACTATATAAAAACTAGATAGCAAATAGCAAGCAATTAAACTAAGAACGATATATTATAAAAGATATGCTTGCAAAGTGTATTGATTAGATCCTTAAGTGAGAATTAAAAATACAATTAAGTCTCTATTGATGAACCAATATCTTTCTAACAAATTATCTTCTCACAAAGTTGGCTTATATTGAAAACAATTCTTATTAAGATATCAACTACTAAATTATTGCCTAATTATTCTTACGGCTTTTGCCCGCTCGAATAACCAAAACCATAATTTAAGTAATATAAAAATCACTAATTAATATCTTACACTTCCTAATCACACTTAATTCACTAAACAATTTAACACTTAACAAGCATAAAAGAAAATCTACTCACTAAGTACATTAATCAAATAAGCAAATAAAAACATATTAAATTAAATATATCTACACTAATATATTGAAAAGGGAAAAGAGGCGATACCGAGTCGAAGAATCGTAAAAGAACGAAAAACCACCCAATCTAATAATCTATCAAAATAAATAAGTTTAAGAGCTTAAAGCTTTAAACTTAAAATATTAAGCTAGTTTACTTGACCCTTAAGCTCCACGCCTCATGAGTTGACCGGTACAAAAAACACCAAACGAACACAAACTGTTAGAAGTAACAGTTTTAATACACTTCACAATTTGTAAATATAACCACTAGGCCCAGAAAACGTTTCAAACAAATCAAATGCAAGCCCAAAACAAATTCTATAGTCTAACAAATCAAATAAAAATGTAGGCCCAATCACAAACCCAATTTGCTTCTAACAAATCAAACACACTCTTTTAAATTTCTACAAACCACAAGAATAAGCAGTTAGTTAAAAAAAACTAAAGAAACTGATTAGAAGAGTGAGCTACGAAAAGAGTTAAAAGAAAATAAGCTATGGTCCAAACTTAGAAGCTAAGAAAATGAAACAAGATTTACTAGTGAAAGTTTAAAAGAGAACAAAGTAATGAAACAAAAGAATCAAACTTCATTAACACGAAATTTACTTAAAACTAATTTTAATACTTTTGAAAAATAAGCTAACCTAAACGCAAATAAGCTCTCGGAACTAAAAGTAACTAGGCCTAAAAATAAGCCGAGCACATAAGCTCAACGTACTTTTTATATTTCCGAATCGAGCGACAAGTAATGAGACGACAAGTACATAAGCTAAAACCGTTTTCTGAAATAAGCTATTAATAACCGAAAAAGAGCTCTCGAAACTAAGGTTGTCAAGGCTTAATAATAAGCCGAGTCTTAAACTCACGCAACCTTCTACTTGGTTCGAATCGAGCCACAAAAAGAAATAAGAAAATAAGAGTAAAGAAGAACAAAATAAACTCAAATATGTTGCTAATCTAACCCAGAAATAAGCCACGAAAATAGCTTATCCATTAAGCTAGATGAAAAGCAAATGAAAGAACAAGTAGTAAATAAGCTCATGTGTAAAACAATACCTCAAAACACTTTATATGAAAAAGGTAATAAGATTCAATACAAATAAGCTTATGAAAAAGCTTTTACAAACTGAAAATAAGCTCTAAGACATGATAAAAATAAACTACAAAACAAGGAAAATGAAGATACAGATTTTTCTAAAACTAAAACTAAAAAAAACTCCCCTCTAGTGTTGTGCATGCGTCCATTTTTATATCAAAAGGAGAGGGTACTCTTGTCATTTTCGATTCATAAGGCATGCATTTTAAAAACGCAAATAACCACCTCGTGATCGATGCCTAGTACACCAGATCCACCAATCACAACTCTGCCTTGTGTATAAATATTATGCGTAATACCAACGCTTGCATTTACACCACAAATACTCGTACCTCTATCTTAATTCTCAAGAATTGAATTCTCAAATTGAGTGCCACATGTTGCATTGAGAGTGGCCATTATATGTTTAGTGCGTGCTCACGTGAGCAGTGTTGAATTGATTCTTGGGCACGTGAGGTAGTTACACAAATTCATCTCAATTCATTCATATTATCAAATAGCAACACCATACTCGTCCTTTTATGAAAACAAATAGCACAAACTTCACCGCCACGTGTCAATCTTTAATTCGTTCATTCCATTATAGTGCTGGGTCACGTGACCATGTATGATTTATTTAAGGGCACATGCTGCCTTTGTTGCTACTCCATTTCTTTTCAATTTATAAATCTCAAATCAGATAATGAAATTCTTCTTGGGCTTGTGATAATGGGCCTGTTCACTTATTAAACTTGGGCCGAATTTTACTGTAATTTTGGGCTGCTCGTGATATGGCTTGTAGGCTGCATCTGTTATGTAGTATCACTTGGGCTTTAATAAATATGAGTCGGTCCGACCCATATAAATGGTGTCGGGCCGACCCAATAAGAGATGAAGGCATCGTTGGACTCGAATTTTCTCGTTCTTTCCATTCCCATGCTTGGTTTGTCCGATTTGGCTTTGTTTTTCGTCCTTTAGTGAATATCCGGTACCTGCACAGTACAAACACAAAAACAAGCATATTTATGGCATTTTATGTGCGTTTTTGGTCATTTAGGGTCGTTTTATTAGGTAAAAGGTATGTGTAATTACACACATACCACTTATCTTTTTGGAATCACAAAAATATGTACTTTCAAGGAAAAATCTTAAACTTTCTGCTCAGTTTTGAATTTACACAGTTTTTATAAGTATGTATCGGTTTCGTAAGTTCTTTACATATTCGGAATCCTCAAAATATGTATTATCATAGAAAAATATCAAATTTTTTTATCAGGTTCGAATTTGTACAATTTTTATAAAGTTTATTTTATAAAAACACTTTTTATGCTTTATCTTGTAAAAATCGTATCTCATTCGTTATTTATCGGTTTTGCAAGTTCTTTACATATTTGAAATCCTCATAACATGTACTATTTTATAAAAACATAAAATCAGTAGACATTTTTATGTTTTAAAACAGTTGGTTCGAATCTTTTATATAAACTTGTTTTATGTATTTTTAACTTTAATAATTCACTATAAGTCCTCTAATTCATATGATAACACATCTTGTGGATAAATTAACTCCTCTGAATTGTGGTCATCTCATTGAGTTCATAATGTCCAAGAAAAGTGCTTAACATATTTATTTAACTATATAAACTTTGTAATTACATAAACATTTATAACTTTAACAAATAGTTATAATAATTATCCATTGCTTGTAAATCATTGTTTTAAACATATTAACATATTTTTAAACATCACTATAACCAAATTATACGTAATTCGTGTATGTACATGTATGTTTTTATTTTATAAACTTATAAAATAAACCCTGGTGATGATTAACACTATAAAAATTATATAAATTATGAAATGAAGTAAATGAAGAGATTAGGGTTCTTAGATGGACCTTAGATGAGTGAGTGATAGATGATGAACAAGATCACACCCTTGTGATTAAACCCTAACTCAAGAA
>BQNB010066427.1:0-34566 GCA_026074375.1 Tanacetum coccineum
CTAGGAGTGTATGATCTATTGTCTTTGGAGATATGGTTTATTAAATTTCCTTTTGGTCTCCAAATCCAGCATGCTGAGGACTTAATAGCATTATCCTTATTTCCCTCAGTAGTTCTAACTACTGCTTTTTACCCAGTAATAGTTACATTATTAACCTTAGCAGTATTAATTTTTTTATTAAAATTATTAGTTTTAGCTGCTGATTTTTGGTTAAAAGCCCTTCTTACTGGTGAATGTGCTTTAAAATAAGAATATGTTGTGGGTAATGCATCATTCACTTTTGGTTTAGGGGCAACAATATTAACATGCCTAGCAGTTTGATTGCTAGTAAATCAACACACGTAATAATAAAATATAATATGAAAGAAAATTACCAAACTACCCTTGAGGACAAAGGTAGAAAGGAAAATCTTCACAAATATATATATATTATAATACGTATATTAACCGGGAAGTATGATTCCCAGATCGGAATTCCTTAACGATTTGTGAAATTGAGACCACGTTTGTTGTTCGGAAAATGATTTGAATTGGAAACAAAGATTGATTTAATTATCTATTTCTACGAATAAAAAAACAATTAAAATAAGTAAATGACAATAATTAAGCACGAAAACAAATAACGGGAAATCAAACTTTAACTAAAAACGTAAAACGGGAACCCTAAATTTCCAAAATTAAATCTAAAATGAAATTTTCTCTTTTAATAGACTCTAATTGACTAAAAAGTAAGTTTAAAGAAAACTAGAACAAAAACGGAATTAAAATGAGCTTAAAAACACGAAAAACGAGAACGGAAATGAATCCCGTTCTTTAAAAATTGAAATTTTGCAATTTTAACCCTACGAAAGCAAAACTAATTTTCCTAGAAACTTTATGATAAAAGAAAATTTTCTAAAAAAGATTTATATTTTTTTTGATTATTTTTCTATTTTTTATGATTTTTTAAAGTTTTTAACAAAAATAAATGTTTAAAAATACTAAACTAATTATAAAAATTCTGAAAAAAATATGGAAAATAGCTTGAACTAAATAGAACCTAGGAAAAATAAGCTTGATTACACAGCTTATCGAATAAGCTGTGTAATAAGCTTAAAACAGCTTATAAGCTAAAAGGAAGAAAACGTATTCAAATAATAAATTTTGTAAATGTATAATGAAAAAGACCCCAGGGCATGTTGGTAGTGAGGTGTGTGGTGTGTTGCTATAAAGGGTTGAGGGTGTTGAGGTCGGGGGTTCGAGCCTTGCTCACCCCCGATTTCCACCTTCCCTTTTTTTTATTTTTGAAAACTTATAAAAGCAAAGTTGTAGAAAAGCTGAAAATAAGCACTTTTAATAAAAGAAACTTTTTATGAAAAGCCCTAAATAAGCTATGAAACAACTTAAAACATGACAGAAACACTTAACTTTATTTTTGGTTCTTTAGATAACTTTATAAGCTACAAATTCTAAAATAAGCTAAGACAAAGAACTATAAGCTATATTTCCTACCTAACCCTACCCTAATAAGCTTAAAATGACAGAAATGAGCACTAGAATATAAGCCATAAGCAGAAAATCTAAATAAGCTTTTAATAAAGCTTTAAACCAAACAACCCCTAGGCAGACTTTGAGCTTGATTTACTATGAGCTAATGGAAACTTATGGCTTAAAACTTAACAACTTCTTAAAACTCAGATAACAAGCTTCTTGAAACAGCAAACCAAAAATAATTTGAAAAACAAATAAGCACTTAAAAAGTATAAAAAGAAAACTACAGGCTACTGTTTTTGGTGTTTTTGGTTTTTATGAAAAAGCTACAATTCTAACCCTACTGACTTAATAAGCTGGAAGACTAATATAATTAAGGTAAAAAATTAAGCTAAGACTTAGAAGTAATAAGTTATAAAATCTAAATAAGCACTAATGGAAACTATGAAACCAAACAGTCCCTAAAGGGACCTTTGAGCTTATTTTTTAATAAGCTCTAGGATCCTAATGAACTAATAAGCAACACTAGCTTAAACTACTACTAACAAGCTTCTAAAAGCCACTTTTGAAAATGATTTTGAAAATCAATCACTTAATGAAAAAGTTGAATGAAAATAACTGAAAAACTCAGCTGCTGCTGATTTTTGTCTTGGTTTTTGAAAATGAAAATGCAGGTTTTAAAGGCTAAAAACAGATGAGAAAATAAGCTAATTATGAAAAAGTAAAATTTAACTAATGGACTATGATATATAAGCTATTTATAACCTAAAAAATTAAACCCTAACTCTAACTCTTACCCTCTGAAAATTAAAGATTAAAAAAAACTTTTTGTCTTTAAAAACTGCTGATGCAGTTTACATGCATATAGACCAAAACTAAAAACCTTCAATGCAGACCTATTTTAAATGATTTCTACACTCTTTTAACTCAAGCCTAGATGCAAATTAAGCAAAGACACAAGCTAAAACTGAAATAAGCTAATAATGCAATTAAAACTAGACAGATTTGAGCTTTTATGATACTAACTATTGAAAACTTAACTAACACAAATCTAACTTATAAAAACAGCTTGAACTAACCTAAATTTGAGATTTAAAATAAACACAAAAGACCAAAGAGCCAAAAACAGCACTAACCTATGGTTAGTGCTGCTGACCCAAACACCCCTTTAACCATTTTAAATCCAATTAAGCTTATGAAAAAGAAATCTAAAGCTAGATTTGCAATTACCAGATGACTACAAGCTATAATTGAACCTAATGATCAAATTTAAGCTAACAAATAAGCAGAACAATAAGCTATTAACTAAGCTACTTATTTTTGGATTTTTATGATTTTTAAAGACAAAGTGACAAATTATAAGATCTAAGCTACATAATATGAAAACAGATAATCTAATCTACTTAATAAGCATAATGAAACAGAATTAAGCTCAAATAAGCAAGAGTATAAGCAGATTAAGAAATTTATAAGCTGAAAATTAAGACAGAAATGGAAATAGTAACTTACAAGCTGCCTTAGCTAAATAAAGGCTCAATAAGCTCAAATGAGCTGTCTACAAGCTCCAGCTTATCCAAGGATAAGCTGGTAGGGTCCAATAAGCTCTTCCATTGTAAGCTTATCATCCAAAAAGCTAAAATCTATATCAAGCAAAGGTATTAACTGATTTTAAAAGTTAAAGTAGATTAAATGCTTAATTTGAGCTCAATTTGAGCTTAGAGACTCAAAGAGCTTATATTGAGCTTATCAGAAGCTTATCAAACTGTAACATGAGAATTTAAGGATTTAAAAACTTGTAAGGTAAAACGAATTAGGTAAAAACAAAGGAGAATTTCATTAACATTAAAACTGATTACAATAAGGTGAAAGTAAGAGTACAATAAGTTGAAAAAGTTACACTACTTAAGCTCAAATTTTGAAAGATAAAAATTTTAAAAGCTAAAAACTAGATATCCCCGTGTGTGAATGTGAGTGGCTTTATATAGCCTTCAGAGAAGCTTCTAGGTCCTGGAGTTTGTTAGACGCTCCCATAAATCCCTGCCCTTGAATCTATTCCAATCATTGAGTCATAATTTGAGCCGTTGGATCACTTTGGTGAGCACACGGATTGCCAACGTGGCATTCCGTGTGTCAGAGCCATTGTGCTTCTTTTTCAAGTGATTTAGCACAAAATCCCAATGATTGGTGTGTTTCTTGCATTGTACGCGTGTCCTTCCTTTTGGGTATTGGCCAATGGGAGCCTTGGATGACGTTAAACTCTGCCAGGGTTTCCTTTATCACTTGAATTTCATGGCCACGTCCTCAATTTTCATTTACCCTTTGATTGTGACTCTAGGTAAAACGGGGAAGAAGGTTAATAGTAACAACTACCTTTCCCGCGTTTTACTTTTTATAAAAGGGGCGTTTGACTTTTCTTTGACCCTGATTTTATTTTGACTTCGGGCTTATTAAGGGTTTTGGGCCGGAGTGTGTTTTGGGCTCGGGCTTGATTATAAAAAGATAACGGTGTGTAGTGGGTTTATGTAAGAGTTAACGGGTGTTAACTCTTTATAAATTAAAGAGTTAACACCGTTAGGGTTTAGGGACTATTTTTTGCAATTTGGTTTTCTTTGAGGGACTGATTTGGGATTTTTTTTTTGGATTTTTGTCTTCTTTGTAGTTGACTTTGGTTGACCAAGGGTTGACTTTTGTTGACTTTTGATAGCATTCTCCCGGCTCTTGTATTCTCTATCCTTTCCCGTTGTCCGTGTTTGTCCGGCTTTGACCGTTTTCGTGTGATATTTGCATTATCCGTACCTACACAATCACAAAGACAAAACAAGCAATATTCAAGCATTTAAAACACAATTTTGTCTTTTTAGGGCCATTTTTGATATAAAACGGATATGTGTTTTCACACATATCACGTCTCCATGCAAGTCTACGAGCAGGAATGGGTCTAACTATTTTCCTCGCAGTCAACAACTTACGCTGCCCATTGAGGTGGGTGCGATAAAGTCGACCGAAGGGAATAGCCTCACCGGGTCGGACAAGAATCGATGGCCGTCGACGAATCCCGGGTGGGGCAAAAACAGGTGCAAGGGGAAACTCTGATAATGGTGCAAGAGTATCATGAGATGACGATACGGGTCTCTACTCAGTAGGCTCGAACTCACCGTCCGCCTCAGATGACGATAAAGGGTGAAACCAATGGCAAATCTGGTGCGGGAGGTAAAGAATCCTCCGATGGATCAGAATCAGAAGAAGATGAATAATCCACTAAATCAAGTACCCCAGTAGGTAAGACGACTGGAACTGCCCCCACCTCCGGTGCAACTATAGGGTCAGCTAAAACAATAGGAACCTCAGCGATAATAGCAGGAATAACACCAAAGAAAATCACTCGTGGGGCATGAGAGCCCACGCTCTCCTCAAACGAATCAGACGAAATAGAAATAATAGGAGCAGCCATGACCTGCACAAGCACAAGTTTATATAAATCTCTTTATATGAAACCATGCAACGTGCAAGCAAAATCAAGAAGATAAGCATGATGCAAAAATATGATATGGCAAATTAATGAATAAAGTAATTATGGCAATATGATATATAATTAGTACTTATATATATATTAAACGCTATTATTATATGATATATATGTAAGCAGGTAAAAGCACATAGGATCACATACTGGTTATAGCCCAGACCTAGATATACTACCTGGTTCTCTATAACCTTGGCTCTGGATACCAATCTGTCACACCCCCAAACGGGGCCTAGTCGGAAACACGTGTCCGGGGGCGTGACGTCATAATACACATCACACAAGATACAAAGAACGACCTCTAAGGGTACGTTTAAAATCCAACATCGTTGCTTTGATTAAAATAGTTAAAGTTTTACATAGGCCCAACGATAATATGCGAAAGCGAATAAAAGGTTTTAAAGTTTGACAACGATGTTAACATAGATAATAATAATTCTTGAAAATCGGTCCAATGCAAGGCAACACCAACAAGCAAGCAAAGACATCCATAGCTAAGCACCTGAGAAAAACATGCTAAAACGGTCAACATAAAGTTGAGTGAATTCATAGGTTTAAATTTAATATTAAAGGTGGACCACAAGTTCACAGTACGCACGTGACAGTTATAGGAGATACAACTTCACATAAAAAGCATTTACGTTTGCACTAAGCTCATGACACCGAAGCTCAATTTAAAAGGAAGCATTTTATATGCCAAATAGTATTCCTCGCCCTAAAGGTATCTGACCAGGATCACCTATTGACATTCCGACATGGTATATATCCGTTTGTTCGGACCTCCGAAACTAGTAAGCGCTACTTACCCGGATAGGGATAATTAGTCCTAATAGATCTATTTACAACATTCGCGCTTACTTAACCAGTACGGTCGGTTAAACAATTGACGGTTCATGATAATTCGGGCATTAGTTGTCTATTCGCTACTTAGGCAACACGTAATCAGGAAAAGGAAACGTAAAGTAACTATGTCCATAGCTTAAAAACAAGCAATGTTTCTCACCTAAAAATAGTAAACGTCAAAAGTAGTAAACAACATGAGGGTATGAATCACCTTAGCAAAAATGAGCAAATGATAATCACGCAAGTAAAAGATGATATAGAATTTAGCCACGACCTAGAATAATAATGCGTCTCAGAAACACGGAAAGTATGCCAAGAATTACACAATATGTTCATCACCAGAAGACATCCATGTGTGTTTGCTTTAGTTTGATTATCAAATCATGAAGAAATAAAATCATATAGTTTTTCGTTATGTTTTGGCGTTTAACCCAAAATCACTATTTTTAGAAAGTATCTATTTTAGGAAAGTTTTTAGTTTCAAAACGTTAATACCGTCCCATATATTTATTAAGTTTCCATATTTTCATAACGTACTAACGAGCCTTAATTATTTAACTTCTAAGTCAGTTCCGCTAAATTCTTACCAAACTTACTATTTTTAGTAACTTTGTCGCTTTTTCCAAAATATGCTAACGGCGTCTTTAAATGATACTAATCAATAGGTATGTGTTACTATATGTTTCGTTAGTGTTTAGAAAGTCCAAAAATGTCCGAAAGTGTCTGAAAACTCATTTTACTATTCACATCAGCAGATTATTCATCCCGTTTTGTCGAAAAATATTTTAAGTTTCATTTGGCTATAACTTGGCCGTTTTAAATCCAATTTTAATGTGCGATATATGAAAAACTATCTATTTAAAACGAGCTCTCCAAAAACTACTTTTACGCCTAATGAAAACTTTTTTAGGTCGACCAAAACCCCAAAACAAATTTGGGACAGCAAGCACTTTTTGTCAAAAACGCAATCAAAATCACTCCAAACTTCAAATAGTAGCCTAATCTTTGCCATAAATCTCCATTCACAAATAATCCACCACAAAACCACAATAAATCTAACTAATCCTTATTTATATTTTATGCAACTCTCATTCAACTCTCATCTTATCAAGAACATAATATTTAACTAATGAAAACAAGGTAACATCATTATTTATAAAATCTTGTTTTATAATCTTTAAAAAATTAAAACACAACATATGAATGTATGGATCTTGAACATATAAGAAGAACATAAGTAAACCACAAAGAAAGATTCAAGACACTTACAAGAATAAAGAACAAGTAGAGAAATCACAAGATCTATACCCCAAAATAATAGATCTATAAAACCCAACAACAAATCTTGAAACCCTAACTTAGATCTTGAAGAAAACCCTTAAATCAAAGAACCAATACTTCAAAACACCTTAGATGTTCTTAGAAATAAACCTTGTATGCTTGGATTATGCAAGAAATCAAAGATATGAAAACCTTAGATGGGGTGTATGTTTGTCGTGAGCTAGGGAGAAAAAGAAAAGGAAGAAAGAAATTTTTAGAGACTATGTAAAAGAATGAAACCCTAAAGTACGAAATGCTTAGTATTTATAGGACAAGAGGGGGTCTAGGGTTTCATGGTTTATTGTAACTAGTGACCAACACACACCAAAGGTGTGTGTACACCTTTGCTCGGCCGAACCCCAACCACAAGGACCATAGGGTTCAAATTTTTGGATCATGGTAGATATTAGAAACGAGACTTCGTCCTGGAACATTCAAAACTGTCTACAAACATACTCACGCGACTACACTTTCTCCTTCGACGCTTTCACTATTAAGAGACTCTCCGTATAACGCGTTTATATCAGTCATAAGACCTGTAAGGATTTTGAGATACCCATTTTGACGGATTAAATATCCTGGTCAAACCTAGCCAAAATTTCTGGTACATTGAGAAGTGTCGAAACACCGAATTTTTGCTGAATAAAGTTATCAGCGTTTTGTTTAGAAACGGTTTATTAAATCCTAAATCTTTTCTTGGTCACACAATCGGTTAACACAAATTTAATCTCGGGACGAGATTTCTTTAAGGGGTAGGTACTGTAACATCCGGCAATTTTTAAAATTTTAAATGACTATTTTACCCTTTGACTTTTTGGGTCTGACTTGACTTTTTGACTTTTGGTCTTTTATTGTCACATAAAAGCGATTACCGCGTGACCGGTAATGTTTCAGAACATATTTAAATAATAAATCATATTTATTATCACATATCTATCAGGTGCAAAGCTATTTTCAACTCATTTGACTTGAAAACGAAAAAGATATAGATTATTTCTAAGCTGACATATCAAAAACGAACCACTAAATTACATTTTCACAACTCGGACTCTAAAGCAATTTGATGTAAAACGATATTTCGGACAACTTTTTAGTTTTACCCGAGACTTGAAAACAAGCAGAAGAAGGCTAAAACAGCCTCTCAAAATTTTGGAGACCACATACAACGCGTACCGGCACAAAAATAATTAAATTTATTTTTAATTATCACTATTTATTTAATAAAAATATTAAATAAAATCATTTAACATTTTATTCAAAAGCGTTTGTTGATAACGCGAATATTTGAGTTAAAAATTCATTTTTATTTTCGGACAAGGCATAACAGGGTCACCAAATAAATAACATATATTTTTATAAATGTTATAAAAATATTTATTAAATACTATCAAGTAAATACTCATTTTTATCAGAAAAATGATTTGAAACGCAATGGCGCAAGTTTCGTATTTTGAAACATCCGTTAAGTCGCTCAAACGAGTCCCGAACGACTATTTTACAAAATACTACTCAAAAGTTACACTTTTGGTCCCTGGAAAATACTACAAAATGAACCCCAAACAAATTGAGACTTGACACTTTTATTTTATAACTTTTAATATATTTATATATATATATATATATATATAAAGTTATTATATTCATTTTCATTTTATAAAAAAAATAAACACACACATATTACACATTAACACACTCTCTCTCTCTCTCATTTCCGGCAGCCACCGACAACCACCCAGCCGCCGTCGCCGGAAAACTTTTCCGGTGAGTTTTCTGGCCGAAATCAAAATTGTTTCTCATCACCCGATCTATCTGATCCACTATGCCACTCGCCTCCACGCGCCTCCACGCCATCACCACCACTCAACCGCCGCTCCACCTTCGTCCCTACACCACTATCACACCGAAACCACCACCATAGGGTGCGTGTGGTTATCTGTGCCGCACCAAAAAGGGTGCATTTGACTTGATGAAATCACCACAAGGGTGTTTTGTTTCGGTGGTAAAACACCACCACCAAGGGGTGCATTCGGTTTGTTATCCGGCACCAAGGTGGTGCGTTTAGGTGGCAGCCACCCACGAAGGTGCGTCGGGTTTGTTATTTCGCACCAGGGGTGCGTTTGGTTTTGATATAAACAGCCACAAGGGCGTTCGGTTTTTCTGTCAGCCCCTAAAAGGGGTTTTTGCTTCGGTGGTCTAACCGACCACCACTAAGGGTGCGTTCAGTTTGCACCACAGCGGGTCCATTTGGTTTCACACCGCAAGGGTGCGTTGGTATTGTGGTTTGCACCAGCCGTAGGGTGCGGTTGGTTTTATAAATGGCAGCGTTTGGTGGTGTCTCAAAACCACAAGGGTGCGTTCGGTTTGATTGTAACGGCACCGAGGGTGCATTTAGATCCGGGTCAGCCCCAACTAGGGTGCGTTGGGTTGGTATTTGCACCGACCAGGGTGCGTTTGGTTTGGTCTTAACCCAAAAAGGGTGCGTTGGTTTTATGGTAGCAGCTATAGGCTGCGTTTGGTTGATAAAACCGCACCAAAGGGGTGCGTTTGGATCTGGGAACATCGAATAAGGGTGCGTTTGGCATACGAAAACAACATAAAGGGGGTGTTTGTTTGGGCAAATTCATCATAAGGGTGTGTTTGGGTGTGCAGTTTGGCATTAAGGGTGCGTTTGGTGTAGTAGGAAAAACCATACAAGGGAGTTTGGTTTGGCAGATTTGCCAAACGAGAGTGTTTGGCTTAGCAGTTAACACATACAGGGGTGTTTGGGTGAGCAGGAACGCACTAAGGGTGCGTTTGGTTTAGCAGAAAGACCAACAAGGGTTCGTTTAGTTTATACAATTGACTAATAAATATAACACGAGATTTATAAATTATAAATCGAAACTAAATGGTGGTTAATGGTTAAATAAATGTGATATTCATTACTTTGTTTTAGTTGATATATATAAATATATATAGATATTTAAAACACGCGGGTTGTTTGGAAAGTGGAAAAACATTAGATTTTATAAATATGGGAAACGTTATATAACCGGAAAGATCATGACAAAAATTTATATAAATTTCTATATTTAGTAATGTTTTACTAAACCTCTATTATTTTAGAAACCCGGTAAAAGAAACTAAGTTATATTTTAAAGATATATTAAATTATAACTGTACAATAACTCGACAACGAATAATAGTTATACTTTTACAAATGAGACAACGATTTTAGCTACGATCCGTCAATATGACGAAAGATTTATTTATAAAATATTATTTTATAAATTCCTGACGAGAAGGTAAAATCATAACTTTTGTAAAAGCTTTACAAACATCGGTTGTTTAATTCATAACTTTAAGACATGTGTCTACTTTTATGAAAGGACTTTTTATTAATTAAATTGGTGTCGAAATATTTTCTTTCAATTATTTTCTCACGTTCCTTATATAATACCTGTAATGTATTATATACTTCACATAAATCTTTGGATTGTCTATCTTCGTTATATAATTCACGGTACGAATTATATACTTGTTCATTTTTCATATGTAATATATACGGAAATATATTACACACTTTGCGTTTACTTTCGATTTATTTTATTTAACCAACCACCAAACTATTACAACTTGGAAATCTAAATTTTTATCAACGTATCGCGTTGATGCAACCATTCATCGAGAAACCCAAATTCATTATCCTAGGCTAGTGGGACTTAGCAGTTAAGTTAAGATGCAACTTCTTGGTCGAGCCGTTCCAGTTTCCGTTTCGTCTTGTACTCAATGTGTACCTTCCCGCCAATCGTTCTTCATTATCAATGTGAGTTTATAGCTCCCCTGTTTTTTTACTGGTTTTACATATATTTTTGGGGTGAGAACATGCTTGTTTACAAATGCATTTACATGGTTGATTACAAATTGGTTTACATATTTATTTATATATCTCGCGATGAGATACAATACTTGGTCTAATTTTTGGGCGTGAACACTCGCTATAACTTGGTTATACACTCATATGCATATCTCACGGTGAGATACAACATTGGTTTTTACTTATGGATGCAACAACTATACTTTTACTCGAATGATTATGGATTAGCTTAGGTTGCATGAACTGTAAATCACTTGGAGGGTGAGCGCGAATGTTATGAAATAGATCTATTCGGGATTGACAATCCCCGTTCGGGTGATTAGCTATCACTGGGCAAACGAACATTATAACATGTCGGAATACGATTGGTTGAGTCTTCAGGGCCAACAATTACATACACAAGGATATTTTCAGAAATGCCCGGGTGTTCTTGGAGGGGACACCTATGATGGGTACATATTATTTTCATTAATGCCCGGGTGTTCTTGGAGGGAACACCTACGATGGGTACACTCTTACTGTGCCTTGAATAAAGTGGCATACATACAAGTCTACGTCGCAGTTTCATGAACTTAGAGTAATTGTAATCATTGTTTTATACTCACATGGATATTTACTGTGCCTTGAATAAAGTGGCAATACATACTTGAAACATTTTTGTGATATATATATAAATATCATACATGCTTTGAACAATTACGGTACAACGTTTATACGTACATTTTTGTGACTATTTAGGGATTGAAATGGTCATGCATACTTTACAACTATTTGATTTCTAAAAATCATACATACATTTTGGAAGGACATTTAAGGATTTAAATGGTCATACACACTTTACAGAACCTTGGTTCAACATTTATACTTAAACAAATCTATGAACTCACCAACTTTATGTTGACACTTTTTAAGCATGTTTTTCTCAGGTGAATTAGATGCTTGGATTATTTGATGTGCACTGGAGTCTAAATTTGACAAGATCTCATTCATGGATTACTACTTATATACAAATGATCAAATCTCGTTGGGTTGTTTTCAAGCTTTTCATTGTGATGCAATTATGGGACAAATGTTATATCAATTTCAAGGAAATCAACGAGATTACTTTTTAAACGACACATTTAGAGGTCATTCTCTTGTATCTAGCGTTGTGTATTATGAAGTAACATCCCCCGGACACACTTCCGCTGCGACCCGTTTTTGGGGGTGTTACATTATTTCTAGCTACTAAGGATGAGACTAGTGGCATTCTTAAGTCCTTTATAACTGGGATAGAAAATCTAGTAGATCACAAGGTTAAGGTGATTAGATGTGATAATGGAACTGAGTTCAAAAATAGAGAAATGAATCAGTTTTGTGAGATAAAGGGTATTTTAAGACAATTTAGTGTAGCTAGAACTCCTCAACAAAATAGAGTTGCTGAGAGGAAGAACATGACACTAATTGAGGCTGCTAAGACTATGCTAGCTGATTCTAAGTTACCAACTACTTTTTGGGCAGAAGCAGCTAATACTGCTTGCTATGTGCAAAATAGAGTGTTAGTAGTTAAGCCTCATAACAAGACCCCATATTAACTTTTTCATGGTAGAACACTAACTTTAAGTTTTATAAGACCATTTGGGTGTCCTGTTACCATTCTCAATACCATAGATCATTTAGGCAAATTTGATGGTAAGGTTGATGAAGGTTTCTTTGTTGGATACTCTTTGAATAGTAAAGCCTTTAGATTATTCAATAGTAGAACAAGGATGGTGGAAGAAAACTAGCATATTAGGTTTAGTAAGAGTACACCTAATGTTGTAGGTAGTGGACCAGATTGGCTACTTGATATTGATGCACTAACAAGAACAATGAATTATAAGCCAATTATTGCAGGTACACAGTCTAATGGTTTTGCAGGTACAAAAGCAAGTAATAATGCAAGTCAAGCTAGAAAGGAGACAGAACCTATCAAAGATTACATTTTGCTACCATTATGGACTGCTGATCCACAATTTTCCTAAAATCCAAAGAGTTCTCATGATGATGGATCCAAACCTTCAAGTGATGATGGAAAGAAGGTTGATGAAGATCCAATAAAAAAAGGGAATGTAATGATCAAGAGAAGGAAGATAATGTTAACAGTACTAACAATGTTAATACTGTTAGTTCAACTGTTAATGCTGCTGGTATAAATGAGGTTAATGCTGTTGGTGGAAAAACATGCATTGAACTTCCATTTGATCCAAATATGCCTGCTTTGGAAGATTATAGAATATTTGACTTCATCCAATATGACACGAGTATGAACTCGAACCCGATAATCACCGGAATCCGTTAAAAAGGTTTAGAAGCACAATAGTGTCTTGCCACTCCGCAGATATTTAAGGCTGCTTGGAACTAACACTTATCCTCCATTTATAAGTTATTACTTTTGCCGTTGCTAATCCTCGCGATCACGAACTGTTAGTGGAGCTAACAGACTTGTTACACAATTGAACTATTGGAGTTGCTTCATCCTCGAACTAACGACTGAGCACCATATTCCGCCGTCTATCGCATAAGCTCTTCCGCGAGCTCCTCCCATTTGTTGAACTTCATTCTAGGAATATTGATTCTCGAAATGTCCTCATTTTCGGCATCCCATCACCATTTGTTAGGGTTATTGTCGTTATGGTTGATGTTGTTGGGTCCTGGAGTGGTCCTAGCTGGTAACAAACTTTATCAATAGTAATACAATATTTTTATCCTTTAAACCAGATAAAACACTATCGTGATATGACGATAGTAGGAATATTCATAGGGCACTAGTAAGACAGACTGTAGGTCGTGATACATCCTAGTACTGCCTAGTAAGTTGGGATATTACTTCAATTAGCCTCGTCCGTTATTAATCATCGAACGTTACAAATATCAGAAACGAGACTTCGTCCTGGCACATTCAAAACTGTCTACAAACATACTCACGCGACTACACTTTCTCCTTTGACGCTTTCACTATTAAGAGACTCTCCGTATAACACGTTTATATCAGTCATAAGACTTGTAAAGATTTTGAGATACCCATTTTGACAGATTTAATATCCTGGTCAAACTAGATTATTAGCCAAAATTCTTGGTATATTAAGAAGTGACGAAGCATCAGATATTGCTGAATAAAGTTATCAGCGTCATGTTCAACTGGTTTAGTAAATCTTAAGTCTTTTTCTTGGTCACACAAACGGTTAACACAAATTTAATCTCGAGACGAGATTTCTTTAAGGGGTAGGTACTGTAACATCCGGTAATTTTCGAAATTTTAAATGACTATTTTATCCTTTGACTTTTTGGGGGTTGACTTGACTTTTTGACTTTGGTCTTTTTTTGTCACATAAAAGGATAAATTACGGTAACCGGTAATTTTTCGGGTACATATTTAAGGGAGTTATTATGTTATTCTAGTCTTGACTTTCAAATCCGGACCCACTAAACCACGTTTTCACGACCTGGAATCTCAAGCAATTTGATGTAAAACGACATTTCAGGACAAATTTTTTGTTTTGCCCGGACCGAAACAAGCGTCAGAAAGTGACTGAAATGCCCTCGCAAAATTTTGAACACAACGCGTACCGACACAGAAATAATTAAATTGTATTTAATTATCATTTTATTAAATAAAAATATTTAATAAACTACTTAGCATTTTTATTAAAAGCGTTGTTGATGACGCAAAAATTCGAGTTGAAATCCTTTTTATTTCGGACAAGGCGTAACCGGTTCACCAAATAAATAACTAATATTTTTATAAATGTTATAAAAATATTTACGAAATACTATCAAGTTTAATATCATTTCGTTGGAAAAGATTTGGAAAAAAAAATGGCGAATGTTTCGTGACTTCGATTCGACCGTTTTCAAGCGCTCAAAGAGTACGAACGCTTTTATCAAAATACATTTAAAACATTTACACAATTAAACCATAACTATAATCACTTTCTATTTTTCATTTTTTTAAACTTATACATTTATATATATAAAGTTTATATCATTACTTTTCCATTATCACTATTCGCGAACGAATGGAATACTTATCACTAAACGCAAACACACTCAAAATGAGATGATCATACACCTCTAAACAATATCAAGCACCTATTCAAACCACTTAGCACACATATAAAACACATAGCACACAAGAAACACACAAAATGAACTCTTAGCCAATTCTAAAGGTTTCACCAACTTGGTTAAATCACGGATGTTACAGTGATTGTTCTACATTGTCTTGATTTTATCAAAATCTCATGATATGATGTCAGATTTTCATCATGGTTTTTCACGGACATTCTTTCTAAAGGAATTATCTTGGTGTATGTTGATTGAGTTGCACGGTGTGATTTAGTTACCCTAAAATACTCTTATGATCTTCTAGAATCGGAATTCATCTACCCCGGAGTCTTCCTTCCAATTTAGGACAGTTAGGTCTAGGTGATGGAGTTTGTGGTGCAAATCAACATGTTTCAAATGCCAAAAGGACTTAAGAGATAAAGCTTTGAATGAAAAAGAATGATAAAAAATGATAAATTTGTCAAATGTGACAAGAATATGATGAACAAGAATCAAATGATAAGTAAAGACAAAGGTTAGAGTTGAAAAGTAAGAGGCTTATAAGAAAAGATGAAGGGTGTTTTTCCTACACTAGGATAGAAACTGGGTCAACTCATAATCTATCGGATTTCATTCGTTGATTTCTGGTATTGAAGTAGACATCATGGACCCAGTGATGCAAATGCACAACCCCTCCTAGCCACTCAAGTAATTCTTAAAAAGTATTTGTTTCATTCTCATGGAGATTAAACGCATAATCTATCGACTTATCATTCTGAGAATGTTGGTATTGAATAAAGGACATTCTGCTCCAGTCCTTGCATACTAAAAGTGCACAAGAGTCTAGAGCCAATTTGATATTCAATGAAAATATCTTTAGGACACAACAGTGCGTTTCTATTAAAAATCAATAATACAAAATGGTACATAAGTATATGTCTTCATGACATTTGCATGTCTTTGTGACATTGCCGGAACATTCTTGAGTGATACTATCAAATAGTATTCACAATAATCGAATGGAAATCCTACCAGTGCTAACATCATGCCAACGTTGAACATATGTCACTCATTTGAAAATGATTGCTTAATGATTTAAATAAGTGTTAACTAGTAATCTATGTGATCTAGTGGTTATGTGTTTCCCAGGGTAACACAACACTAAGTTCACGAGATCAATGCTTATTTAAATTTTATGATCATATTTCCGCATCTTTATCATCGAGATATTGATTTGATCATCTTTTTCAAATATTTCATCAGAAATTTTTAAAGCATGATCTTGTGATGTATGAACTTCATGGTTAATGTGGAAGATGGTTCTTATTTTGATAATTTTCCATTTCATCTTCTACAACATACAACAACAACATTTCTATCTTTCACAAGCATGACTACTTCAACAATTATTATAACATCAAAAGTTACCTTTTAACCTTCACGAGAATGATAGCAATCAAGTTTGTTGGTTTGAGGAAGCTTATGGTTATTTTTGGGGAGTATGTTTGTTTATAAATGGGAGAATGTTTGATTCTTAAAAAGAAAAGAAATGATTTCGATTACGATTTTAATTTCATGCACTTCAAAGGATATTCTTCACCCGGAGCTTATTTTGGAAGCTTATATGGTCATGATGCTCACAATGGATCATAATCATCATGAGTGGGAGAAAATATAAGCTTAGTATTGGCCTAATATGAGAGAGATAAGATATTAGTATATTTGGGGAGAAAATGTAAGGTCAATTCAAGTATATGAAAGGGGAGAAGATTTAAGCAAGAAATTATGGGTCAAATCAAGATAATGGGCAAAACAAAATTGAAGTTTAAGGAAATCATTGTGTTAAAAATAGTTTTATTAAGAAGATAAGATTCGTATTCAAGATTGAGATTACTTCATCAAGTGTTTTGAATAAGCTGTAGTGTTTCATTAACTTCAAAGATAGATCGAGATAGCCGGTTCGACATTTGCATGGAATTACTTCTCAAGAATATTGACATTGTCTTCAGACAATCAAAGTTTACTACTTCAATATTCAATAGATGGATATGTGATTGAGGGGGAGCTTAAAGAGTATGAAGATTCACGTGAAAAGTCAAGTGTTTAAGTCTTTTACAAAGAAATTCTCAATCAATATCATCGTTTTTCAAGATCTTTCGTCAGCAACATTATGTGATTGAAATCTACATTCAAGATCAAGTTAGCTTTTGAGAATGCTGATTTGAGTTCGAGAGTGGAGTTGATACCTTCAGAGATAAAGAGATCTATCCTATTATATAAGGGAAGAAAATTATATCGGGAGAGATTTGCTACAAGGTCGTCCTCAACTTTCATAAAGAATTCTTAGCGTTTTCGAGCTTCAAAGAAAAAGAAAATGACAGACTACTTCAGAATAAAGTGTTCAAAGCATAAGGAAGAAGTCGTCATCAAAAACATAATAAGAATAGTTCCCAAGTAGATCATTTAGTGGGAGAATGTTAGAAATAAAGAAATAATCTACTTGTAGCACTGTTATAAAGTGAAGGGACTAAATATGTTAAGATAGGAAAGTTTAATAAAGATAGTTAACCAAGGGGTATAAATAGGTATTTATGCCATGGTTAAGTGTAACAATTTCATTTAATCAAAAGGCAAGTTTAAGAAATTCTCTCTCTAAACACACACACTATTACACCTTCATTTACATACACTAGTCATCAATCAAGATCTATATGCTTAATAACACCATACATGAATTAAGATAAAAGAAAATTATCCGAATTACAACATTTCCAAGTACAAGTTTAAAAAGTATAAATGACAATAACTTGAAAAAAAGTAGACATCTTGAACATGTCCAATTGCAATGCACTAAGTTTCCACTTTACGAATGTCACCTGAAAAGCACGATAAAAACGGTCAACTATCGAAATAGTTGGTGAGCTCACAAGATTATGTACACAAAATGTAGTTTTAATAAAAAAATATGAGTAGATGTCCAAAACATATTTCCCAATTCAATATCAAGTTGCCAAAACAAGTCGTTAATCCAAACTAATTTAAATTTCCAATGACAGTTTTTGTTACCCAAAGTAACGTAATATAAATCAATGTATATGTATGCTATAGTGTTTATGTGAGGCACTACTTAAACGTATTCAGCCTAACCGTTCCAAACATCCAATCAAGTTCCAGTTGTATAGTGTGGCACAAACACTTGGTACTATGCACCCTTGTGCGGGGAGTGAGGAGGGGCTAATCTCCTAATAGCGCTATCCATAAGTACTAACGTCTGAATCCTGATGAGGGGGATAATGAGTTAAAAGTAGTGGCAGGTTCTAAGCATCAAACAACATACATGCCAAGTTTAAGTTCAGCACGTTTCAAATCAAGTTCCATACGTTCAAAACAAGTTCAAGTTCAAATATGCTCAAAAGATTAATTACTTAAAAGTAATTGCATAACAAACGACACATCATGCTTTCCACCCCAAAACATTTAAAACATGTAAAAAGGGGAATGTGAGAAACTCACCGTAGATAGGAGTATCGATCGAGAAAATCAATTACGGAAGAAGAATGCCAACAACTCAACCGCGACCTATAATAATAGTGGTCCGCATATAAGAAAATATAGTTATGAGAAAATGCATATTTTGAAATGATATAGAATAATATATATATCTACATGTATAAAATCCTAGGTCGAAGAATCCATGCACAAGACACAACCTACTATCTCCACACTTACGTTTTTTTGAAATTTTACCGGTTTTTCTAGTCGCTTGACGAAGCTTAGAGAAATACTAAACGACCACAACAACGCTCCTCTCTCATTTCTAACTACCTATAAGTATTGTTAGACTACTGCAATTTTCCCAAAAATTATTGACAAGTTTAACCATTTTTCACAAATACCATAACACAAAGTGTCTGAAACATGGTCTGTTGGAACATAGCTAATGCTGAACATGATCAGACCTATTTAAACTATACAGAAAATTCTGGAACAATTCTAGAAAATCATATACATTATTAACTTGCTACTGTGTGAATTTCACTGAAAAATATTATGTTTTGCTATGTCTGCTCACCACATTGTTACAATCTAAATTCTCGTCCAGAAACGCAGTTTTGGCAACTTTTCTTGTAAACATCATTTGACCAACTTTTATTTACTAAAAATTCATGAGGCCTTTTTCGTTGGAAAGTAGACTCTTTGAACTTAGTTTTGGAATCAAGAAACTCTAGAAAAGCTTTTCAGATGAGTTAGTTATGACGCACGCAAGTTGACCCAAAATTCTGCGCAAAATCGCCTAATGCAGAAATTGACAAAACTCAATTCCAAAACTTCCGACGGACGTGAAAACCTCATTTTTAAGAGTTACAAGACGCGCCTTATACCGAAACGGAGCTATGAACGACACCTATCATATTCCGAATTCGACGCCTAACTTTCTGACCTAAATAGGTGTCTTTCAACCCCTTCAAAACGCCATTATTTAACCACATGAATGCCTCCAATACTCCTAAACTATCCTAAAACCTCTACTAATCATCCCATATCAATTATACACTTCAAAACACAACATGCAACTAGATCCATGGATTCCTAACATAAAACTAAATACATGCAAGTAATATATATAGTTAATCAATGTAAAAATTAAATAGGAGACTTACAAACACAAATCAATAGAAAGAAAATCAACAATATCAAACCCTTGTGGGTTTAGATATTCGGCCGAGCACCACAACAAAAACAATGATCCTAAACCTTGATTTTGTAGCACCAAACTTGTTTAAAACACTTAACAAATAACCCTTGATGATCTTCTTGCACCCAATTATAACAAAATCCTAAAATCAAAAGTTTAATAAGAATCAAGAATTTGAGTAACTTGATGCATGGTTGATTTTATTTGAAAAGGATGATGGGGGTTTAGTTTAGGAGTGATTTTAGATTGATTGAAAGTGATTTAAGAATCAAGATTGAAGATTTTGGGGGTTTGGTGATGGATGTGTCAAACACAGTAGGGAGAGGGGAAGGAAAAAGGGTCGTTGGATTTTCTTTATGTCTATGTGTATTTTTATGGTTGTATTTGAGTGGGATTACAACTTATATATGGGATTGATACAAGAACTAATATTTTCCTTTAAAAAATATGGGGACGTTTGTTTGGCTTATTAAACGGCCCCTCCATATGAGGTGGGCTTGGTTGGGTATTTTCTTTTTGTTAAAATTTGTATAAACTTGTATTAGTTAGTCTTTGGCCCAATTATTTAATACACGCGTTATAAGTTATAAAAACACGATTTTGATGCGGTTCGGCCAAACACGAATAAAAATAAAATAAAAGGTACTAAAATAAAATAATTAAGCTCTCAAAGCTAAAATATGGAATTGTTGATTTCTCGATCGTTAGAACGAATAAATATCCAAAGCTCGACTCGCGAATATTTAAAACGACGATTTTTACTAAATCGACTAAAAATAATAAAATAAATTCTATAAAGTTAGAAAATAGAATTTAAAGCTCGGGATAAAGATTTACTTGAAACTCGAGTTGCACCAAAATCAAGCGTTAAATGCTAAGAGTAATGTGACCACATAAAAGTGACTCCAATAATAATTAAGAGAGTCAATTATCATACGTTTGATTTCGGTTACTAACCTCAAAATTGACGGATGTCACAGTTGTCCCCTGTTAAAGGGAATTTCGTCCCGAAATTTTAGTTGCTTGTCCTAAGCCGTAGCGCTTGCGAACAGTTACGGATACTTGCGCTTCGTCTCGACTTCTTGTTCCCAAGTAAATTTTGGTCCACGTCGGGAGTTCCAACGAACTTTTACAATAGGAATCCAACTTTGTTTAAGCTTCTTGACCTCACGGTCCATAATTTCAATAGGTTCTTCAACAAAACGTAGTTTGCCGTCGATCTTGATTTCTTCTAGCGATACGTACAAGTTTACGTTGGCTAGGCATTTCTTCAGGTTTGACACGTGGAATGTGTCATGAATGCCTACAAGTTCTTGCGGTAGACACGATCGATAAGCAACAAGGTCCACTCGCTCGACAACCTCGAACGGTCCTGCATATCTCGGTGAAAGCTTGCTTCTCTTACCGAAACATACTACGCCTTTCCACGGCGATAGTTTGAGTAGTACTTTATCACTGACACTGAACTCTAACGGCTTTCGTCGATTGTCGGCTTAGCTCTTCTAGCGATCTCGTGCAAATCTTTGCTTTTGAATGACTGGCTTTTATCGTCCAGGAGTTGAATTTTATGTTTACAAAAAGACGGGCAGATACTGGGAATATCTGTTGTTTTCCAAGCAAAGTCTTGTTTGTGGCTTTTAAGGACGAAAATGAGTTTGTTTTTGTTTTCTTCAGAAAGCTGAGATGATATGATTAAATGAAGAAAAGAGGGTTCTTCCAAGAATGCATATTCCAAGTAATCAGGAAGAGGTTTGAGTTCAAGATCCGTAGGAGGTTCTTCAAGAGATGTCTTGATCTTATAATCAGTGTTGAAGGTGATTTTTTTAAATGGTGGTTCTTTGGTGTCGGATTCGGATTCAGAATTTTCATCGGCGGTCATAGCTATGAATTCATCAAATTCAGCAATGAGTTTTTCTTCGAGGATGGTTCCTTCGATGGAGTAAAGGATTTTACTACCTTCATCGAGAAGAGCATCGAAATCTTCTTCTAGGATTTCGTCAATGATATCAATGCTAAAACATGTATCATCATTTGAATAAGAGTGTTTCATCGCGGGGTCCATATGAAAAGTCATACATTCAGTACCAACTCTAAAATTTAGTTGTTTTTGCTTAACTTGAATTACTGCATCATCAGTATGGAGGAAAGTTCTCCCTAAGATAAGAGGAACTTTACTGTCTTCTTTCATTTCGAGAATAACAAAATCTACGAGGAAGGTGAATTTGCCAACTTCAACGAGCATATTTTCAGCTATTCCAACAGGGTATTGGAATGATCTGTCAGCTAATCTTACGCTCATTTTAGTGGGTTTGAGAGTTTTGAGAGATAATTTAGCATATAGACAGTATGGCATTAGATTAATGCTAGCACCAAGATCGGCTAAAGCATCACATGAGAAAGCTTTGTTGAAATTACATGGAATGAGAAAACTTTCGGGGTCTCCGAGTTTTGGTGGAACTTTGTTTTGGATTAAAACAGAACTTTCGTCACTCAAGAAAGTGGCAGAAATTTGTTCAAGCTTGTGCTTATTGCTAACGAGTTCTTTAAAAAATTTGCCATAGTTTGGCATTCCTGCTAATACATCAACTAGAGGTACATTGATTCGAACGGCTTGAATCATGTCGAGGAATTTACCATATTGGGCTTCCATTTTTTCTTTTCTAAGGCATTGAGGATACGAGATCTTTGGTTTATATGGTTTAGGTGTTGGAGTTTCTTTGACAGGTTTTGGATCTTTAGGTTTGGGTTGTAGTGTAGGTTCTTCATCTTCATCCTCACTATCAAAATTGACAGGAGTTTCAGAATTAGTAGGTTGATCATTTGGGTTGATAGGTGGGTCATAGGATTTACCACTCCGCGTAAATACGGCATTTACCTGCTCATTTCGAGCTTGCGGTGGTTAATAAGGTTTAGATGAGCTACCTTTTGGGTTAGGTTGAGTGTTATTGGGAAGAGATCCAGAAGGTCGACTAGATTGCTTGTCAGCAAATCTGTTGAATTTTGGATCGATGCTTGATGATTTTTGGTTGTTGTTTCGATTTTGATTTTGAGATCCATAAAAGTATTTTTGACAAAAGAATTGGTTGAGTGTTGAACTTTTATGAAATCGCTTAATTGTTTTTGAAGGTCGGGTTTATCATCAGAGTTAGATTGATAGTTGTCTCGATTGTAGTCATTTCTTTTGCTTGAACACCAATTATCGCGATTTGAATCACGGTCGCGGTAATCACTGTAAAAACGAGTACGACGGAAGGTTTGCATGAATTTTGCTTCTTCTTCACGGGACATGGGTGTGTCATCATCGTTATGATCGGGGTTTGGTTGTTTTGAACGAGATTGGAGTTATTTGTACTGAGCATCCATTTCATGGTCATGGCAACCATTCAGGCCATAATTTTGTCAGTGTCAAAATTACTGCTACCATTATCGGCGAAAGCAATAGTTTTCTTTAGAGATGATTTTGTTTTTTGCTTTTTAGCCTAGTCGAGCTTGAGCAAGACTTTGTCTTTGAGAAGTTGATAAGCTTGGTTTGGTGTTTTATAGAGGAAAATACCACCAGTTGTGGCATTTAGAACTTCTTGAGTGGTTTCGTTGAGACCGTGGTAAAATATTTTTATGATATTGCCTTTGGATAGATTATGACCATGGCAATTTCTGAGCATTTCTTTCATACGGAGTCAAGCTTCGGTTAAGGTTTCATTTTCATTTGAGAAAATGCTCGGATTTTTCTGAGGATTCAATCGAAAAGAGCTGGGGGAAAGAATCGGCTAATGAAAGCGGTGCGAAGTTCATCCCACGTTTTGATAGTTCCTTCGTTGAGTTCATCCAACCATGTTTTTGCTTCACCCGTGAGTGATAGGGGAAACATCATTAGGCGGACGGTTTCATTTTTGGTGTCTCTGTATTTAAACATATCACATATTTCGAGGAATTCATGAATGTGTTTGTGCGGATTGGTTTTAATTCTACCATCAAATTGGTTTCCTTTGACGAGAGTCAAGTGGTTACCCTTAATGGCGAATTCGTTTGCGGTTTCAGAAATGGTGATTGCAGAACCAGGAGTCGGAGCAACAACACGGTCGGCAGCCCACATTAGTTCATCATCCATTAGATTGTAATTTTCAAGGATATCAAGAAAGTGACGGAAATAGTTGATGTCAAGAATTGAAGCGTAAACAACTTTTGGTTGTGCAGGTGGTTTGTTTCTTTGTTCGAATGGAACTCTCCTGTTTCGTCGACGAAGTCTTTGATTCAAGGTTCGTTCAGGTTCAGGGAGTGGTTTAACTAGTTTAGAGTTGGAAGCACGTGTATGCATCCAAGGAAGTTATATGGTTCAGTTTGCCGGAAAACTGTACGGCGATTTTGAGAAAGAAAGTGGTTAAAAATTATTTCAAAAATTGATTACGGAACAGCTTTAAAATCCCCGGCAACGACGCCAAAAACTTTTGATGTGTTTTGAAAGCTTTAAATTTATAATACTTAAATTACCGGTTTATGAAATGGAAACATACGGGTAAAAGTATAACCCCCGTATGTAGTATAACATTTTAGGTAAGACCAGGTCGTCCACGGAGATTTGATTAGTGTTTGAATAATCAGAAATTTAAAAACAATTATTAATAACTCTTAAGATAGATTCAATAATAAGGAAATATGACTACTCGGTTAGGTTTATGTAATTCATAAGTAATGGCAGTAATCTTGATCTTCGACTTTAGGACTTTAACTTATAAAAAGGATTTCTCCTCAGAAAGCGTTTTCACAAATTAACTGGTTTCAACTTAAGACTTATCTTGGTTTAACATAATCGAATGTGTCACACAAATAATCAAGTTACTATTATATCAAATATATTTTGTTTATCAAATAACATAAGTGAATTTCTTCGATCGAATGATAAAGATCATGGACAAATCTTTAAAATCATATAATGCACAATGGGTCTTTCGACCTATACTAGTATACGTATATAATCAAAGTTGATGAACATGTTTAACAAGATTAGATATAATAGGATTGTAAAATAAGCTTAAGATTGATAAGATCGAAATGACAAAAAATGTTTAATTTTTATATAAACATCACCTAGTAGTCATAAGAGGTTTAGCCTCTCATGTCTATGGTGTTCATGATAACAAAGTTGAGTAGAGAAACAAGAAACATATGAAATTCGGATTGAGAAATGAATTGAACACCACTTTTACAAGTACGAATTCGCATAAAAACCTTATTTAACTAAGTTCTACGATGATGATCTTCGTTCTTCTTGGAATTTTATGCTAAACTTCAGGGATTGATAAAGATTATTGAGAGATAATTTGTTGTAGAAGTGTGTGTGGGATTCCTCAAATGGTGTGAAATTTGTCCCTATTTATAGGCTGAGAAGGGGCAAAAGTGTGGCGCACTTCCTTAAGAAGTGCAGCGGTACTTTTCTTCTTAAATGCATAGATCTTTTAATGCTGAGATGAAGTGTGGCGCACATGATGTAGAAATGTGTCGTACTTAGGGTATTAATTGTCCTTCATTAACTTCGTCCTAAAGTGCGGCGTACTTCCTGAGAAGTGCGGCGTACTTTGCTTGATTTTTTGACTTAGTATTATCTTCTTCTTCCGTAAAGTGTAAAATACTTGTGTCTTTAGTCTTTTTGAGCTTGAGATGTCTTCAAGTGAACCTGCACATATTTCATGCTTTTAAGTATCGAAGGTTCATGATTCGTCTCCAAATACGTATATAAGGATATTATCAATAATAGTATAAGATAAGTATTCCGTAAGGCTTCTTGAAGATTACTTTTAACCAAAGTAAGTTCAAAAACCTTTCGGGTCGTTTCCTCGACGAAGTGTGAATTGAGAATCAGTTAAGTTTGTGATCGCGTGTATGAATAATTTCAAAGATTTGAATTGGATTCTATTTCTATAAATATAAATGCAAAAACATTTAAAGACAAGTAATAGTTAAAGCAATTAAAAATTTGACCTAAAAACGTTAACGGAAATCCTAAAAAACGCGACTTAACACCCTAATTATCAAAATTTAACCCTAAAAATGTTTTTCATTTTTTATAAATCCTAAATGACTAAAAATAATTTTAGAAAAAATAATTATATTTTTTTGACTTTCATTTTATTTATTATGAATTAAAAACCGTTGTAATCTAAATTAAATATTAAAAATCGTAAACTAATTATTAAAATTCTAGAAAAATTATGAAAAGTACTTTTATCTGTTTAAAACTTAAGAAAAATAAAATAGGAAAATAAGCTAACCCGAATAAGCTGTTAAAAAACAAATAAGCACTATAAGCTAAAAATTAGGAATGACTATAACAATTTAATGGTGCAAATAAATGAATGAAAAAGACCCCAGGGCAGATGGTGATGAGTGTGTGTGCTAAGGCGTATGCTATGAAAGGGGGAGGTCACAGGTTCGAAACCTGTGGCCTTTCTTTTTGACTAAACATTTTTTTTAGTTTTCTTTTTGAAAAAGCTTAAGCTATAAGCTAAAACTAACAACTTTAATAAATGAACTTTTGATAAAACTAAAAAATAAGCTAGAAATAAGCTAAGAAAAAGTGACAGTTTAAAAGAAATCTAACTTATGACTTATGAGCAAAACTGTTTTGGCTTTTTGGATTTAATAAGCTAAAGGAAAGGCAAATAAGCTAAAACAACCTTGAAGCTAAACCTAATAAGCACTCGAGACTATGAAATAAGCAAACTGAATAAGCTAGAAAGCACTAAAAAGCTATGAGACAGCAGACCTAAAAACATATTTAAAAGACTTTTTTCACTCTTTATGCTCAAATTTAAGGACCATTAAGCACTCACAAAAAACTATGAAATAAAAACAAATGAAGAATGGGACTCAAATAACAAGTATAAGCAAAATTCAAGCAGATTAGCTAATGAAATAAGCAAGAAAAAGAGACATGAAACAGACATACTACACTAACATATTTTTGGCTTTTTGAAAATTATGACAGTTTAGAAACCTAATTCTAAGACTCAAATAGCTAAATGAAAGCTAAAACTCAAAAATAAGCTACAGACTTTGACCCTAAGGACACAATTAAGCTAATCATAAGCAAACAATCCTTAAAAATAAGCTAGAAAAGCAAAGATGAAAAAGGTCAGTATATGCTGATCAAAATCAGTATATACTGAACCTTGTTTTTAGCCCTAAATTCAAGCTAGAAAAAGCTATTATGAAAACTCAAAAAGCTAAAACAGATCAAGCTTGATGTGCAAAGAGCTTGTATTCTCAAAATCAGACCTTAAAACAAAGTGATTCTAATCTAAATTTGTTGATAAAAACTGACTTTCTAAAACCTTGAAAATCTACTTGACAGATTATGACTTAGACCTACAAGACAATTGCACACTTATATAAACTACTTCCTACTGCATTCATGATCAAAAACAAGCAAGAAATTTACACCAACAAGTCACTAAAGAGAATCTAATCTAATAAGCTATTTTATCAACTATAATCCTACAGATTCAAACCAATGATATATCAGACCTTAAACTTTAGATTTAGATTTTAAAAACTTATAACAACTGACTATTAGGCTAAATTTAAGATGATTAAAGTTGATTCAAAAGCCAAAATGGCTTAGGCAGCACTAACAAGAGTTAGTGCTGCTTGAGCCAAACACTCCCTTAAATTTTGGTTTTGCATTTTTACCCTATTAAAGTATGAAATAAGCTCAAACAGATATAGAATAAGACAAATAAAGATCAAATAAGCAATAATCATAAAAATTAGCAAGCAAAAAGCAGTAATAAGCAAATTTATGAAATAAAGAGGAAACTAAGCTTAAAAGAGAAAGAGTAAATGCACCTTTGATCCCAGCTCAAACAGGGATTATAAATGCTCAAATAGAGCTAATCTACAAGCTAGCTTAATAATCAGCTAAGAATAAGCCCCATAAGCCCTTCCAGAACTGGCTTATCTTCCAAATGGCTTATTCAAGACCCCTTTTTAAGGTAGTTTGAGCAATGAGCTTATTAAGCTTAAAACAAGCTTAGCAGACTAAATGATAGCTTATTAGGAATTGAAGAGCTTATTTATATCGAAACGAATTTAAACCATGACTGCTTAAAGAGTAAAACAAAATCAAAACAGAATTTAAATTGAACTTTTATTAATCTTAAAAAGAGGTTACAAGCTTTTGTAAAAGAAAATTACATTAGAGAAAGAACAATAAGCTAAAATAAGCAACTAATAAGCTACACTACTCTACTCCTACTCCTAGATGTTTCTTCCTGTGTGATCTTGCCTCCTATTTATAGTGAGGAGGTGAACCTTCTAGGTCTTCAGGACGCTCCCCCACTTCATTCATCATAGCCCTTGATTCCAATCCATCAAATCTGAGCCATTGATCTCTCTCCACGTCCTTTCCTCCAATGGTTGTGTTCAGGATCGCCAGCGTGGCAATGATATGTCAGACGTGTGTCAGGCGTTCTAGAAGGGTTTAATTGAGCAAGGGGTGAAAGGGTGAGTGATTGTTACCCTGCGAGTGTAATGGTGAAAAGGAGAGGGAAAGAAGAAACGTGAATAGTAATTTTACTATTTTTGACCCGTTCATATGTGTTGACCAAGATTAAAAGGGGGTTGACTTAGGCTGGGGTAATATTATTTTGGGTGGATTTGGGCCAGGTTTTATATAAATTGGATTTGGGCTCTTTAATAAATTTTGGCTTTAGGTTAGTATAGATACATATTAATGGGCTGACCTGGCCCAATAAATGGGTACAGGTTGGCCCATTAAGGATGTATACGCCTTCGGCTTTGGTTTTTACGCGCTCTTTCCATTCCCGTGCTCGGTTTTGTCCAAATTGGCTTCGTTTTTGTCCTTTTATTTAATATCCGTACCTACAAGACACAAATCACAAAATACACATATACAATGCATTTTTATGTCATTTTCGTTCATTATTGGTCTTTTTAGCTCGTTTTATTAGGTAAAAGGTTTGTGTATTTAAGCACATACCAAAATCCCTCATACTAAGCTATTGCCGTGTCCTCACGCAATGTCATAATCACACACTTAGAAAACTAAAAATTTTAACCCCCTTAGACTAATTACCTCAAAAAGTAGCTAAGTATTCATCTAAGGAGATTGAGAAATCACTAGTTTTGAAAAGCTCCCCGTTTTACCATTTTTATGCATTTATTATTATATATCATAACTTTACGGAACAAGAAACACTAAAAGGATAAATTCATCGTCCTTGATTTTTCACTTATCCCAAACCAAGCTTAAAAACAAAATCATTGTTAAATACAAGTTAAGATGCTAACACTACTCATAAATGTTAATTGTGGATGCATAGCTACTTTTCGCTCCCTTATTCCTAAGTCCTCTAAAGATTTTATTATCATTATTGGTGACAAATAAATTAATGTTTTATTCACATAAAGTAAAACCCGGTTTAGACCATAATTAGTTTGAAATCCTTTCCTAAAGAGACGATATGGTGAGAATAAGGCCCACATTAAGGTTCTAATTTCACATGATTTAGGGGTTATCCTTTATAGATAACCTCGAAGTTGAAATTTGGCTTTATGATTTTTATTATTATTGCAACATTATTAAACCTCGGTCCTTTAAACAACTGCCACATCGGCATGCGAGCCGACCATGGTCCAGGAGTCTTATTTCGACCTCGGTGGTTTCCTTGACCTTTTAGAAGGCTGCAACATCGGTTGTGAGTAAGCAAGATGCATCAAACTTTTATCAGTCTCGGATTATTATTACTATATGCCTTATTTAGAAGACTGCCACATCGATTGTGAGCCGGCAAGAGGCAGTAAACTTTTAACAGCCCATAGTTTTATTATTATTATTATTACCTTCACCCTTTAAACGACTACCACATCGGTTGTGAGCCGACAAGAGGTAGTGGTCTTATTTCGGCTTTGGTTTATTACAGAACTTATTATTATTAGCCAAATTTCAAGTCTTGTGGTCTTTTAACTACCTAGACAACGGTAGCGAGCCGTCGGGAATCGGTATCCTATTTCCCCACAACACTGACAAAACCTCGATGTGTAACTTACTTTCACCAGAAGGAATCTCTATGAAGTGATTTAAACTAAGAATCGCAAAAACCTAAAGTAACTTTATTTATTCAACAATTAAATAACATTATCAGCTGTTGGAGCAAAAGCTACATTAACCTCTATGACCTTATAGAGATCAACTACACTATGTTTACATCTAACTATAATAAAAACTCTAATCATTTTTTGTTCTACATAAATATAAAAATCTTTAAAAAAAGACCGCAATGCTTATCTAATAAAATAAGCTAGCATATTTAAAGTCCCCAATTATGAAACTTGCAATCTCTGGCTTCTTTAAAAGTCAAGAATCGCTTTTAAATCTCTTGTGATAAAAGACATATCAAAAGCTTAAATTTATATACGTTAAGAGGCAAGCTAGAGCGCAACATGCTCGATCAAGTTAAAATTTATTCCTTTAAAAGATAAAACATCGTGTCAAAACATTTATAATTTTTTTTTTAATTTTGGCATATTTTTGCTATTTTGGTAGAAAAACGGGGTTACATGAAGACAAGGCAAATGCAAGTAAGATCAAATCGAAAGATCCCCCCATACTAGAACTACACATTGTCCTCAATGTGAGACTGTCACCCCCATACTAATTTCAAGGCATAATCCAAATATTAAAGGGTCTCTACGCAAATCTAAAGTCATTTATTAAGTATGTTAATAGATAAACGTGAATCAATAAGATCTAGGATATCGGATTCCCTTATATAAGCATGCGAAGGATTAAAGATCGAGTGAACGATGGACAAAACCATGAGCACGAGAGTCTTTATAATCCGGGCAATCCTGGACATAAAACACAAAACACAAAGCATGAGAAAAGAAGAGGCGAGCCTCCTCACATCACACTTATTCATAAATATTATACTAATATACTACTACTAAGAATAAGCATGGGTTGCCACCCACGAAGCGCTTATTTTTGTTAACCGAGTCTTGAGCCTGACTCGATCCCCATACTTGAGCTGGTCAATGGGGATAGAAATGGAGAAACAGGACATCCAAGAAAGGAATGTCCCCTCCAAAAATCATCATCAGGCTCTCAAAAAAATCAGAAGTGATTTTGCCCCGATGAGATAAGAGATTAGAAGGAAGAATACCAGGATTGAAAACTTTGTCTTCGTTTTTGGATGAAAATGGAAGCAAAGTCTCAATTACTGGACAAAGAGGATTACGGATAAATAAGATAGAAAATGTATCCCGAGATAGAAATCTCTTGGATTGGACTTCAAAGAATATCCTTGGATCAAAAATCTTGTTTCTAGTTCCATAAGGAAAAGAAACTTCAAGATCGGATCCGAGGGAATCATCAGAAAGAATGAAGTCCGAATCCAGCATAAGGGTGGGATGGGTGGGTAACACATTAGGCACATAAACATGAGGTTCTCCTAAAATATCTTCCATAACAACGCTAGTCAACTCTCCCTGATCGGGCTCAATCTAAAAAAGAAACGAATCATACTCGGGAAGAGAGTTATCAGCATGAGTAGTGGTACTCCCACTACTCGTCTCTTTCGTATGATGGCTAAAAGTCTCGAATTCGGGTAAAGAATTATCTGAATAAGAGAGAGAAGTATTGGACTTCTCAAAGAAAGAGTCACTATCCTCAACGGGGATAGGAAACGGGGAAGGAGACTTGAGCACACAATCAGGAGTGGGGTTGTCATTCAAAGATTTGATCTTAGCAATAAGAAGATTGGTATTCAATAATTTCTCACGAAGTATATCGTCCTTCACCTCCTCTAAGCTGATGAGCTCAGAATTGGGAGGTGATGCCTCAACGTAATCGATGTTCTCAAAAGAATCGTCATCACTCGAAGTACAATCATCTTTAAAATTGGAGAAAATCTAAAAGTGATCGTTTAAAACATCAAGAGGAGGAGAATTATCACAAAAAGGCACATCACACATATCGCCGGAAATACCCTCGGACTCACTTGGGATTGGGACAAGGTCCTTAACACTAGACTTTATTACTTCGTCTAATTTCGTTTCCGAAATAGTGCTAAGATGCTCGTCTCCCATACTTAGAGAGTTATTGGGTTCGTCGGTTGGTAAATCGGGTGTGATTGCATTAGACGAATTCTCTAAATATTCCTTATATTGAATAGTGTACTCATCATCATCGTCGTAGAAGGCAGGACAATTCCAACTCGGAGAATTAATATATTCTGCCAGCTCCTCACTTATAATTTGCAAATCTTTAAGAAGTTTATGAAGCAATTCTTGTATATCCTCTGGTTGATGTTGCTTTTCTCTAAAAGCATGCTGAATTTCAAAAAATTTCTCCCAAGCTAGCGATAAAACCTTTGGCGTTTCTCTAAAAGATATACGATTAAACTTCTTTAAAAAGGTTTGTATAGATTTCATTAGGTTTTCTATGGCTTGCAAAATTTCCACACTCGTTTCTTGAGGAGGTTGATGAATGACGGTATACTGCGGGGGTTGATATTGGTCAAAACCGGAAGAATTAGAATTATAGCAAAGATTAGGTTCATAGAAATTTTGGTTCAACGGTTGACACTGAAAAGTCTCATGAGGACCCCCGCAGTTTTCACAATAAGGCTCATCGAAGATCAATTGATCACATTGAAAAGTCTCATGAGGACCCCCACAACGGGTACAACAAAGATATTGTGGAAGACTTGGTGAAGTTTGTGGAAAATTATTATCAAAATTTTGATTGTAACACGGGTCCGGATTAGAGATAAACGGAACTTGTGTTGGACAATCGTAACCAAAATGAGCATTGTTTCCACAAGACTCACAAGAGTACGTCTGGGGTTGTGGAGGTGGGTTAAAATTATTTGGAGAATCAATGAAAGAATTTGGATTTGAATCATTAACGAATGATTTTTCAATTTCATAACAGCATAAAGCACAAACTTCATCCGTATAATTTCTTATACACCGCTCACAAGTACATTGTCGACAATATAGACCACCAAATGGTCCTTCACACTTAGAACAATTACGTGGGTGTTGTTGAGATGAGTAAGAGGTTTCATCATAAGAGATCGGATTAGGATCACGAACAAAATTATCAACGAAACTCACATTTGAACAACAATGTTTTCTATTATACAAAGCTCTACAAGACGAACATTCTTTAAACCCATACACGATGATAGAATTAAAGAGGGATAAAAAGAAGAATTAAACAAAATGGGGTTTAAGAAGAATATTTTTTGGATTTTTATGTATTTTAAACAAGAGAAAATATTTTTGGGACCGATAAATCAAAGGTGCACGGTAGCTCTCTAGAAAACGCACAAAGAAGCGGAAGAGCTGGTCAGCATGAAGCGTATTAAAAACCTTCTCCTTTCGGGTTGAAAATCGTAGGATCAACCCTCCTTATACCTCTCTTTTAGTTTGTTAACTAAAGATGAGCCGAAACGACAATTAACAAACGGTTATTTTTAATATTAAAAGAAAATAAAAGTGTAAAATATTTTTGTAATTTTATATTTTTATAATAAGAAGAAAATATTCACAATTGAAAGCGATAACTTCACGAGGAAGGGTCTCCAAACACTAATCTTAAAACGTAAACACGATAATCGCACACACTTCCCCGGCAACGGCGCCAAAAATTGATTCGCACCCAAACACACGCGTAGGTATATATAAGGTCGATATCAATAATAGTATAAGATAAGTATTTCGCAAGGATTTAAAAAGTTACTTTTATCCAAAGTAAAATTCAAAACCTTCCCGAGTCGTATCCCGACGATGTGGGAATTGAAAATCGGTTAAGTTCGTGATCGCTTGTTTGAATAATCAAGATTTTTGATTAGAATTCTATTTCTACTAATAATATGGAAAAATAAACAAACACAAGTAAACAATTAAAGCATTTAAAGCATTTAAGAAATTAAACACGAAAACGTTAACGGAAATTTAAAAACGCGACATTTAAGCAAGTAATTCAAATTTTAACCCTACGAACTCAAATTTAATCTTCTAAAAATCCTAAATAACTAAAAATAATTTTTGAAAAAAAGAATTATATTTTTTGACTTTATTTTATTTATTATGATTTAAAAACAGATTTAATCTAAATTAATTATTAAAAATAGAAAACTAAATATTAAATTTCTAAAAAAATTAGGAAAAGTACTTTGGACTATAGAGAATCTATGAAAAATATAAATTGGAAAAATGGCTGAAAGGATAAGCAGTTAATAAGCAATTAAACCTAATAATCTAAAACTGAAAATCAAGCATAAATATTTAAGGGGGCAAAGGTATAATTGAAAAAGACCCCAGGGCAGTTGGTTATGGTGCGTGTGTTAAATCATGGGTGTGTTAAGGGGAGGTCATAGGCTCGAAACTTGTGGCCACCTTTTTGCACACACATTTTTATTTTTCATTTTTTATTTAAAAAAGCTAAACTTTAGACTAAGATAAGCAACTTTAATAAAGATACTTTATGCTGAAACTTATTAATAAGCTAGTAAAAAGCATTTTTAAAAATGACAGTTTAGCTTTTAAAACTTATATGACAATAAGCTTAAACTGCTTGGACATTGGGACTAAAAACTATAAGAAAAGCAAATAAGCTTAAGATAGCCTAAACCCTAATCCTAATAAGCACTAGTGAATAAAAATAAGCAAACCAAAATAAGCTGAAAGGACTTATTAAAGGCTAGAAAACAGAACTACTTAAAATAGCCAAACAGGGATTACCACTACTTTCGAAGCTAACCTTAA
>BQNB010066428.1:2882-34566 GCA_026074375.1 Tanacetum coccineum
GGTGTATTGTAAGAACTATAAATACCTCTTCCAACTTTGGAAGAGGTAAGCATCTAGTCATTTTACACACACTCTTAAGTGTGTTTTTATTAGTTTCTCTCTCAACAATTCTCTCTCTAACTTTCTCTCTCTAGATCTCTCTAGATCTATACATGTTTGTGTGAATTAGAGAACCTACAAATGAGAAAAAATACATGTGCATATACGACAACACCAAATCTGATTGTGTTAAAGATTAGTAGACACATTTGTACATTTCAGTTATTCTTTACTTTTAAAAAACTGTATTTGAATTGTATATTACATGATCTTTAATTGTGTATATAATATTTTTGTTTTGAATTGTATACCATATATGTAAACTACGTTGTTTTGCTATTTTATGCATTTGTGAGCAAAACACAATAGAGGTTTAAGCAATTAAAAACAAAAAACACAAGTAAATTTACATTATCTAAAAACACACATATGCACATTACCCTATGAAAACATGCAAGCCGAAAAAAATATATTAAAAAAAAATAATTCCTAAAATTTAGGAAAGAAAAAAATGTTTTTTATTTAAAAAAAAATTCAAAAAGAGAAAAAATGTAATTTTACAATTATGCCCTTTTTAATTATAGAATAAAAATAAATATCTAAAAAAATCTGATTGGTTGATGTTGGTTCTTGCAGTTCTGTACATTTATTTGGTTCTGAAAAGAACCTCACCATATATATATATATATGTTAAACTTTCATTAACTTTACTACTCGAATTTTTTTTCTAATTTATTTCAAATACATTGTTTTCCTTCATGATTTTGAATTGTTTAAAAAAGCCTTATTACGCGGAAAAGTGGCCCACTTGTTGCCAAACTGCGCTTGTGCCTGAAAGATCAAATTATCTTCTTTCAAAAAAAGACGGTGCTCAACCTGCGACGAAAGCTGGTTGCACCATCTTAAATGACACGATTTACCTGTTCGGCCCGATATTGATCTGCTAATAAGAGACCAATTCCTAGGACCATGTTTTTGCACCAACTTTTGTAACATATCGGGTATGTTTGGCAAAATTAGCTGTAAGCTTTATGTTGCAAGCTGGAAACTATAAGTTGTAAGCTGTTAACTGCAAAGCTGTTAATATGAGCTATAAGCTATATATATTTTTTTTGCCCAGGCCGATAGAAAGTCGTAAATAGTTAAAGATGAGAGTACTTCTTGTAAAAAAAAAAATTCTTATTTTTGGCCAAAAAAGAGGAGGGGGATAATAAAGTTTTTTTTTTTTTGCCGATGAACAGTAACCGAGCCCATTGGGCGGGGGTACTGTAGCGCTATTGGGGCACTGTTCATTTTAAGCACTGTAGCAGTGCCAAAACGACGTAGTTTTACTTGTGAAATGTGTTATTTATTTATTTTTATTTGTTTTTTCGCGCGTTTTTTTTATGTTTAATAGTGTAAGTTTATTTTTTCCTGCACGTTACTGCGGGGCGCTAATTTTTCGCGCGTTGTTGCATGTCATTAATTCTTTTTTTTTCATGAATGTTTTTTTTTAACAAGCAAGATTAACCGCGCGTTGCTGCGGGCGTTAATTTTTCGCGCGTTGTTGTGGGGCATTAATTTTTTTTTTTGGTTTATTTTTTCGGTCTCATGTTTAATAGTTTGTTTTTGTTCTTATATAAAATGACAATCACGCGTTTTTTTTTTTTGCCCAGGCCGATAGAAAGTCGTAAATAGTTAAAGATGAGAGTACTTCCTGTAAAAAAAAAATTCTTATTTTTGGCCAAAAAAGAGGAGGGGGATAATAAAGTTTTTTTTTTTTGCCGATGAACAGTAACCGAGCCCATTGGGCCGGTACTGTAGCCTAAACTGTAGCACTGTTCAATTTAAGCACTGTACAATGCCAAAACGTACGTATTTACTTGAAATGTGTTTAATTTATTTATTTTTATTTGTTTTTTGCGCGTTATTTTTAAGTTTTAATAGTGTAAGTTTATTTTTTTCCTGCACGTTACTACTAGCGGACGCTATTTTTCGCGCGTTGTTTGCGTGTCATTAATACTTTTTTTTTTCTTTAATTTTGTGCGAGTTTAATTTTGTCGGTCTCATAATTTAATAGTGCGGGTTACTTATTTCAAGAATAGTCAATTCGGAAATGTTACCGCGGGTATTTTTTATAATTGGGCCGGCCCAAATTTTTGGGCCTGTTTAAGTCAATTCGGAAATGTTAAGCCCAGCGATATACTTTTATCTGAATGCGTCGGTACTTTTGTAACATTTTTTCCTCCCTATTTTGTGCCAACAAATTTAAAAAAAAACAAAAAACTAATTGGGCCGACCCAAATTTTTGGGCTAAATTTTTTGGGCTTTTTTTTGGCCTTCATATTTAATAGTGGATATTTTTTTATCTAAATGCGTCGGTACTTTTGTAACATTTTTTTCCTCCCTATTTTGTGCCGACAAATTAAAAAAAAAAAAAAACTAATTGGGCCGGCACAAATTTTTGGGCTAAATTTTTTGGCCCTCATATTTAATAGTGCGGGTTTATTTTTTCAGTATAGTCAATTCGGAAATGTTACCGCGTGTATTTTTTTATCTGAATGCGTCGGTACTTTTGTAACATTTTTTTCCTCCCTATTTTGTGCCGACAAATTTAAAAAAAAAAAAACTAATTGGGCCGGCCCAAATTTTTGGGCCTGTTTAAGTCAATTCGGAAATGTTACCGCGGATATTTTTTTATCTGAATGCGTCGGTACTTTTGTAACATTTTTTTCCTCCCTATTTTGTGCCGACAAATTTTTTAAGAAAAAAAAAAAACTAATTGGTCTCATGGTGTAAAATGACACTGTTTAAGTCAATTCGGAAATGTTACCGCGGGTATTTTTTTATCTGAATGCGTCAGTACTTTTATAACATTTTTTTCCTCCCTTCTTTGTGCCAACAAATTTAAAAAAAAAAAAAAAAAAAAAAAACTAATTGGGCCGGGCCAAATTTTTTGGCCCAGCACTGTAGCACTGTAGCAGTGCTACAGTGCTTAAGTTGAACAGTGAACTTGGGTCAAAACTATGTCGTTTAACTTCTGTAATGTGTAATATGATAATTTGTGAAATATAAAGGTTGGATAATGGGGGTTTCATAATAGCCCAAATGAAAACTGGCCCAAGCCTGGCCAAAATTGTTTTATGTGACGGTAACGAGTTGGAACTTTACCCGTGTGTTGCCGCGGGGATTAATTTATTGTTGTTATGTATCGGTAAATTAGATTATACTTTTTGTTTTGCTTACCAAAAAATGATGATCCTACATGTATGAAAGCGTATGAAAACCAAAATTTTGCATATTTTTCAAACTCAAACTTTTAACGAAAACTTTTACACACTTGCTATCTATTTATTATCTGGCAAATGCTCCGTCAAAACTTAACACACAATATTTGCTTTAATGAATCACTTAAGTACAAACGCTTTGGATTTTTTCTCAAACTTATTACTTCGTGATCTATGCATACTTGCATGCCTTAAATCTTTATATTTAACCCATTCTTAGTTATGCATCACTATATCATGTGAACATTGTTAGACGGTGAGTAAACATATTATAATTGATCACCATGTTCGATCTATCAACTGTTGAGACTATGCTATGTGTAGCATGCATGGATATTCTTTGCTCGAATTAACCCAAAGAAGTAACATCACTTAGTATTTTCTAAAAACTAACATCACGTTAGATATATAGTATTGCTTCATTATATCTAACATGCTCATCATATTCACCGTACTGCTATATAAAAAACTAATATCACATTAGACATAAAATAAGCACTTTTGGCATAGGGAAAGTCAAAAATGGCCCGAGCTATGGGTGAAAGAGGGCCAAAATTAGCCCAGCATGAAATAGTAGTAAATTTGTCGTGAACTAACATGCTCTGTAGGATAGTTGTAAATTAGTATATTTATATGAGGGATGCTACACCCACAAAAAGATTCACAAAATAAGTTTCACAAAATGATGTGGCATGCATTAATAGGGAGATGTTAATCAAAAAGGAAGAAAGAGAAATGACCAAAAATTTTTTGATTGAATACATGTCATTTTGTGGAAATTTTGTAAAAGTTATTTTGTGGATGTAGCAATTCTCTATTTATATTTATCAATACATATATAGAAGTACTAGTGCTTTGTGGGTGGGTAATGGCCCACCTTACGCTCCACACAGTTAAGCAACTGGCTAGATTAAAACGGGTACAAACATATATTTGTAACTGGAGCATTAAGCAATGAGTCATATGTTTGTGTGGTTTAATTTTTTACCTAATCCGGTTATTTTGACATATCTAACTAGGTGCAGATAATGCACATGTTTTCATCATGTCTTAAAGAACGAGTTCTTATGGTCTGTATCTCCCAATGAAGTCTTGATAGACAAGCTACCAGAAATGATTGCTTCCAAACGTTATAACATGACATCTAAACAGTTTAAGCTTATAGACCCCGAATCTATTGGTACAAATATCGATAATGACAACATGAACACCATGAATATATACGTATTTTTTCAAAAGATTCATACAGTATCTAAAGTTAACTAAGATCATGTGTGACATGATTTATAACAGACAAAAGGTTATGCAAAAGACTCTTTAGTTCACTAATGTATTTTCGGATATTCTATTTCGTAGAATACAAAGGGTATGTTTGGCGAAATGAGATGGGGCTTGTGATGGGGCTGGAGCTGAGGCTATGGCTTATATTATAAGCCGAAATTGAAATTTGTATTTTTGTAAACTTGTTTGGCAAATGGGCTGGGGCTGAGGCTTATTATTGCAAAATTATTAAAAATGACATAATTAAATAAGTTTTATGTTATATGTTAGATATTTTTGTGGGTAAATATGTAATTTATGATTCATAAGCCCGGACTAAAGTTTTTAGCCCCTTTTATGGGGTTGGGGCTTATAGGGGCTTATGACTTTATAAGCCCGCGTGACAAACGAGACTTATTTTATAAGCCGACTTATTTTAAAAGCCCAAACCCAATAAGCCTCCTTAAACACACCCAAAGTCCATCAACTCTCCAATTCTTCACCAACTTCCACGTGAGTTCGGCACGTGCATCCCACCCGAATCACGTGACGGAAGCAACACATGTGCTCTCACGTTCAACAAAAGAAAAAAACTAAACCAAATATTAGAAATAAATTTTGCATAGAGAAACCATTTTTATTGTTAATTTTCTCTAATAAAATTGTTTTAAAACAAAGCACGTCCACTCACCCAATTAAAGAAAAACACGTGGCATTGACCCACCGCCTTCTTGGCTTTTGAACATGAGTAAAGCACTCACATGCTCAGCTGACACCCTCATCCCACTATCACGTGCTGTTTGGACTGTTTAAATTTGTATTAGTTTTTGCTACATTTTTAATTTCAGGATTAGAAATGTAATATAATCAAGATTGAAGATTCTATTAATAAGTGACGAATTAATAAGTATGGATTTTTTCATTGAAAGAACTAATGTAAAAGATTAAAATGAGGATTTGCAAGGTACTTAGTTAAAAAAAGATTAAAAACATGGTTTTTGAACAAGGTGATATCTTGGTGACTATATATTTCTATTATTTTTATATTTAGCGTTACATAAAGCTTCTATCGAGTAATTTGAGCTCGAAGTTAACTTGATCGAGGAGAGTATTTATTGACTTCGAGCTCATGCTTCCAATACATCGAGCTCGAGCTTTTGTCGAGTTTTTCATGTCTTCATGAACATAAATATATTTATTATACATATCTATATAAACAACTTAAATGCTAATATAATAATTGTTATAGTAATTTTTATTGTGGGACTTTATAAGCTATAATGTTTCTAATTGTTTTTTTATAATTTATTTGCTTTTTAACTTTATCGCGTATTTTCTTAACTTTATCAATAATTTTGGCTATCAGATACAAATTTTATATATAAATTTGAGCTTTTCGAACCGAGCTTTAGCCGCATTCGAATATTACTCGAGTTGAGCTCAAGTTTGAATGATTAAGGCTCGTCAAGCTAACGAGCAGCTCGAGCCTACTATATAAATTTCAAGTCGAGCTCAAGCTTTGTCAAGCTTGAGCTCGGCTTGGCTCGATTACGGCTTACACATATGTGAGGTTATACTCTTAGAGGGCATTACCGAGAAAAAATCTTTTTATTGTGAAAATAATAAAAATGATATAACAAATAACCCGAAAGCTTTTAGAAAAGTTACGTAACAACGGAGAGAATGTAAACCAATTCGGTGTAAACAGTTTAGCAAATTTTGTTTTTTAGGCTTTTGATGCACGAAAATTTTGTTGTTCTTAAAAGATTAGAAAAAATAAATAATAGAACTTCATGATTTTTATCCCTCAGCATAACAATTGTCGCAAAAAGAGTTTGACAACAATTTTCTGATTTTCTTGCTTTCTTTCAAGGATTAAAGGTTCTTTTTTATATTTATTTTAGTCATGTTCATAGCTTTAAAGCCAAAATGCAATTTAGTATCACAAAACATGCCTAACTAGATTATTTAGTACTCTCAACTTAGAAAAATGTGCATCATTGTACTCTCAACTTCATAAAACAGATCCTACCTTCGAATAAATGAAATTAAAATTATACTGTAACATTTAATTATGAATAAATTTAGCGAAATATAGATGGCATGTTTGGCCCAGATCTTATAAAAGTCTAAACAGCGGTTGCGCATTATTGGGTTTAACTTGGAAGGAGATGATGCGGAGGAGTATCGTTGGATGACACGCAACAAACTCGTCACAAGCTGGAAAGGTTTTCTAAAAAGCGTGCGCAATCAATTTGGGCCGCCCAAGTACGAGGATTCTCAAAGAGCCCTCTCCAAACTTTTGCAAACCGGTACCGTTGCACAATACCAAAGTGAATTTGAGAAACTAATGAATCGGGTTACCGATGTTTCAGAAAGCTTACTCATCTCGTTTTACATCTCTAGACTAAAACTGGCGTTACAACGGGAGTTATTAGTGTCTAAGCCTACAACTTTAAGAGAAACCTTCTCCTTAGCTCGTGTCACTGAAGCTCGGTTGAAAGATCAGTGGCCCACCTCAGCCATTGCTAAAACCCACGACGTCATCACAGTCGTCCAGACGAACAACCCAACGCGTTCACAGGTTACTGCTACTTCTCCAAATTCAGGGAAACCGCCTCTTCTACCCACACCTACCGAATATACCACCAACACTAACACTACAACACTGGCCATCAAGTGGATTTCACTAGAGGAACGACAAGAACGTCTTAACAAGGGGTTTTGGTTCAATTGTAATAGCAAATGGATGTGTGGTCATAAATGTCCCGGTAAGTTTCTGTTGCATATGGCGGAAGAGGACGGCAACCTAGGCCGTGAGATACCTGCGGACCAGCTTACTACCTTGAGGGCAAGGTGAATTTCGAAGGACAAGGGAATGTTACGACTGATAATAAGGGGGGAGGACGAACCAAGAGGGTCTCGGTTGCCCCAGCTTGGCACAAGGATTTCGTGATGCGTTAGGATAACCATCATACTTATGAAGTGTTTAGGATATGTGTTAGGATATGTGTTTGAGTAGTTTTAGGATATGTATTTGTGTTTGTTTGAGATTATCTCATTATTAGTATTTAAACTCATCATATGAATGAAATCAGTTAAGTTTTTGTCAAATAAATATATCTGTGTTTTTCTCTTTTTTTCCTTCTTAGGAGCTCGCATCACGCTTGAAGGGGGTGCCCTATCCTGATACTATCCGCAAGGGTCGTATCATAGTGTGTTTAGATACATGAGTACCTTTAAATTAAATTTGTATATTTATATATTTTGTCATTTAATGTCGTATAAATTTTAGATCCACGGCTCCGGCTACTTTAACGAACATATCTGAATATAAATGTTCGAGCTACTTCACCAACTCCCATAAACAACACTTAGGGTGCGTTTAGTTGAAGGGAAAACACCCTTATTTTCACAAAATGTTTTGTGAAAAACAAGGAAAACAGATATCGCGTTTAAATCATTGTTTTCCAACATAATTCTCTACAAAACACAAAACATGCATTTCACAATTTAACAAGGGAAACTACAAAACACATTTTATTTATTTTCCTTATTTTCTTTGTAATCCCTCTTGTTTTCTTGAGAATGAAAAACAACATCACATGAACGCGTTTTCTATGTTTTGTGGAAAATAAATCTCCTTTTTTTTTACAAATTTGAAAATAAAAAACTAGGAAATTTTTTCTCCAACTAAACGCAACCTTACAAGCTCCACCACTATTTTTTTTTTGAACGGCAAAATATATTAACTAAAAAAAAAACTAGCAAGAAGCTAGAGAGAACATTACAAAGAAATTAAATGAGGGTTTTTAACCAAGTCTCCCACGTAAACACCCTATTACATCTACTATGACACCAATTAAAAGATAAAGACACAATATCATCAAAAACCGCCGATCGTCTTGGAGGAATGTCATCAAAAATAATTCGGTTCCTCAATACCCAAATAGACCACCAAGCAACAAAAAAACTCCTTCCAACAAACACTTAACTTTGGACGAGAGCCGAATAGAAGAAAACCACTCCTGCAACTCCGAAAACGACGACCAAATCTGCCACTCCAAATCCCACCAGCGGCATATACGACGCATGATAATCTGGGCAAAGTATGCCCACAGTATAAAAAATTACTTCTAGATCGATTTATGATATAAATTTTTTTATTGTAATTCTATTTCAAGCATGTTTTTATTAAATTATTTCAAATTACATTTCAATTGTATTTTAATTTTCCAAAAAATGTTTATACACGATAATAAGAAAGTATCGTATCTAAAAAAATTAGATAAGAGAATTTTAAACTGAAATACAGAAATAGCTATTTTTTGTAACAACTTAGTTTTAAATCGTTAATAACTATCTTAACTACCTATTCGGTCTACAATTTCGTATCAACATTACTCTGAAAGTACATAAATAACTAATCAAATGTTAATCTCACAATAACTGAAATAAATATATAACTATGAGGTGAGATCATTAAACAACAATTTCATATCAAAGAATAAAAGAACACATCCTAGCCATCCATTTTTCATCAAATAATAAAAAACCTCACCTTCCACCTATTTTTTAAAAATTAAATATCTTGCAAACGGTAAATCGTCAAACGACAAAAAAAAAAAACACCATCGCGACGAGAATTAAATAATATTTCTATAGAGGGGCACTTTTATATACTTTTGACGAACTTTTTTTGAATTTTTTTTTCCAGTCACGTCTGAAAAAATCACATGTGATTTGTAGCAGAATCACATGTGATATCACATGTGATTTTTCCAGACGTAACTAAAAAAAATCGATTTCATAAACTTTTGACGATTTTTAGTGTTAAAATTTTCGCGTAGAAAAATTACACATAATTTGTAAAATCACTTGTGATTTGTTGTTTTTAAAAATTACGTGCTATTTCATAAATCGCATGTGATTTCACAAATTCACTTATGATTTTTAAAGTAGTAAATCACGTGTGATTTCATAAATTCATAAATTGCATGTGAATTTACAAATTTACGTGTGATTTTTCAAGTAATGAATCACATGTGATTTTTCGAATCACGTGGGATTTTTTGAATCACGTGTGATTTTTTCTGGGCGAAAATTAAAAAAAAGGTTCGTCGAAAGTATATAAAAGTGCCCGTCTATAGAAAGATAATTTGATTATCTTCGCGATGGTATAATTAAATTTGCGTAACGATTAACGGTTTGAGAGATATGTTAATTTTAAAAAGTAGGATGAAAGTAGGTTTTTTTAATTAAATAAACATAAGATTTAATATAAGCTGTTAGATGGAAATAAAATGGATGGATGAGATTGAATGATTTGTTCTTTAATTTGACATTGTTCTTTATAGATCTTTTCTCATATAACTATAGATACCATCTCAAAGTAGGAGGTTAATTAAATACTTTAATAATATCTTCATATAAAGAAACTTCTGTTAAGATATTATTAATAAGAAACATATATTTTAAAAAAGAAATCAAAGCTCTAGTTGTTCTGAGTTGTATGGACTTGAGTTAATATATATTTTGTAAAGAAATCACTATTTTTTAAATAATTTACTTTAGTGTAGTAAAAAATATAGTTTAATAAAATGAGGATATTGTGTTGCATCTTTATAAAACTTAGTTTATACAATGGCCCAGTTAACTAAATTGGGATACTAAAATATATATTGGCCTAGTTATAATACATCTATCTATTATACTAAAAGATTCAGCCCCTTAATTTAATGGGGTTGTATCTTTAAATACTTCCAACCCATAATCGAACTCCTCTCTTCCTCACAGAATACAAATGATCTTAATTCATTATTACTCCCCTCTTCCAACCCAAGCACTCGACCTTTCAGCTGCTCTGCTATGGTTACAACCTCAAAGAAAACAAACCAACCTATGGTTTTCCCGAATCATCATGGAGTTATTAGGTGCAGTAATACTCACAAACATACCAGATTCGGCCTTTGTAGGTATGTGTTTTATAAGATTCAATTTTTCTTTTGATTTTTGGGGAAAAATATTTTTGATTATTCTTGGTTTGATTTGTTATCTACTACTAGGAATAACATATACATTTATGTTGTTAAGTGACATGAAGCAACCACACCCTTAGTTTTAATTCTAATTCAGTTAGGGTTTTAATTGAAAATTAGGTTTTTTGTGAGACGAACATGAAATTTAGGGGTTTCGGTTTGGATTGGTTTGTTTTGATGAAGATGATGTTCATGTATGTTTTTTTTATGAAAATGTTATATGTTGGTTATATTTGAATGATGATAACATTTTCATGGTTTCAGGATGGACAAATTAGCTACTGTATAAGGAATTTGAGGCGATAATGAAGTCGGGAGCTGATTAGGGTAAAACATCTCTTGGTAAGAGTCTTTTCCGTTGCAATTTGTTTGGCGCACTAAACCAGTAACATGTGCATGTTTAGATTATTTTAACAGTCGATGCAATCCTAAACACATAATGCCGTTTCTGAAATATCACCCTGTCCAAGCAGACCCTTATAACTTTTCAGAAAAATTATGTTGGAACGCGTGGCACCTATAAGCGACCTCTGAACGATTCACATAAATTTTAGCGGGTCGTGTTTTTTCGTGGATTTTTCAAATCGTAGAGTTAAGCTTATTGTAACGCATATATTCTTTGGTTTAAACAAGTGTCCATCATATTATTGATAATTTATTGGTTTTAGTCTATTTTTATCAGATTTAATCAATCAAAAAAAATTCTATATAATGTAGTACCAAACAGTTTTTATGCCTAATTTTCTGCCTATAAAGTTTAGTACCAAACACGCCTTTAGAAGCAGATTTTAGCTCTAAGTTATTACGCCATAAGTCTTGCATTAATCAATGCGTCAATTATGATTGAAAAGCTTAGTAACTTGACATTATTTGGTCTGCTTTTAACCCAGTTGACCCTTCCCCCTTTTAGCATTATCAAACGGTCCTAAGTCTCAGTTTACGTGGACTTCCTTTAAATGTCTTAAAAATAAGGTTATGACTAATATTGGTTCGGTTTTGTATGTTTTCACATGAGTTTGGAAAATTCGAGAGGCGGGTTGATTTTTTCTATAACGGGTCAAATGAGAAAAATTAGACTCCTATATAGTATGGTAATCAGAAGCAGTTTCGCTATACCCAAGCACCTATGTAGCACCGAAACGGGAACGGCAAAGGGATACGGGGACGATACGGGAACGGGAAACGGCAAAAATCAAAAATTCAAGATACGGGAACGGCATAGATACGGCAATAAAAATCTATAAAAAATTAAAAATATATTAAAGAAAATCCAAAATAGATATATATTGATGTTGTGTTTCTTGAGAAGCCATAATAGATTTGCGATAGTGATGATGGCAGAGTGGCTGGCAGACTATGTATATATAATGTATAGCCCTACTAAAATCGGTTGGGTTCTAGCCTTGAATAAAAAAGCCCATTAAAACCCTAAGAGCACAAGGTGTCATAACACCATAACACCGAAAAAGTGCTGCCACCTCAGCGCCACATCAGCTTTAACATTTTAACACCAACACACCAAAATACCACTCTAATCATAACACCACTTTTGGAGACCCACCATTTTTTTATTTTTCATTTTTTTCAAACAAATTATTTTTTCATACATTAAAAAATAATTATTTTACAAATTATAATTCACTATTTTATAAAAATTAAAAAAAATTAATATATAAAAAAGAAAGCTTCAGTTACTACGTTAAGACATATTATCATCTAGATGTGATATTCTAAAAATGTTTAGAATTATTTTAATGTCCAACTTGATTAACTGAGACGAGTACAAAAGAGTATTAGTGAAACATGGAAGATTAAATTTTTATATGGCAATCAAGAATTAAAGCTGCTCACTTTCACATTAAAATGTAGAATTTTCATTTCAGTGACGGGTGAATGGTATTAGCCGTGTAACAAGGTGAAATAAAATTACAACATACTTACAAAGATGGCAAATATATAGTTTTAAAAATTGCTATAAGGATGATTACAAAAGTCAAAATTTACATAAGCACTATTAAATCCCATATGAGTTTGTCTTTTATTAAGTTGTTGTGGTCGTAGAGAACTAGAGACTAACATAATTTTACGCTAAACCAAAAAATAAAAAAAAAAGGTAATTTGTCCCGTTTGGCAAAGAAGAATAACATGACTAATACAGTTTCAAACTATCAGTCTTTGCGGTATTGAGTAAGTTAAGACAAAAATTGTTTAGCATGATGTGAAATGGTCTATGCATTAGAAACACTGATCTACATCTATAGTTATCTTTAAGGCTTTGAACATCCTGATTTTGAAATGAAATGAATTTGTTCCTAGAGGATTTTTGAAAAACACATGTTATCGAAAAGGCAAGTAACAAAATACTAAACGTACAAAATGAGAAGTTGTCAGATCATGGTATACAAATACAGCCAATGTACCAACGACATTACCTAAACCATACACATCTAAATTTGTTGGCTTTATATAAACAATTGTTGGATCTTTTGGAAATTCAGAGCCAGGTGAGGGTAGCAAAAGGACTTTTGGTAAACCGGCCACCTGCATGGATGATGCGACAGGCTGGTAGGTACATGGCGATTTACAAAAAACTTGCAGAGAAACATCCATCTATTAGATAAAGATCAGAGACAACCGATCTCATTGTGGAAATATCATTGCAGCCATAGGAAGCCTTCCATCCTAATGGGGTCATTATTTTTTCTGACATTCTTACCCCTCTACCCGCATTTGGTGTTCCCTTTGACATAGAAGAAGTGCGAGGATCGGTAATTCAAACTCTAACTCTCTCTCGACCGGAAGGTTTGAAAACATTACACCTAATTAACCTGGATCAACTAAATTCTGTTAGAGAATCCCTCAACATTCTGAAAAAAGAGGTATCATACTGTTTGAATTTTTAGGCAAAATATTATTAGTTTATATCTTTGATAAACATTTATTCCGTAAAATGTTTACTAGGCTTTCAAATTGCAACAAAGTTCATAACAAGTAGTACAAGCGGAGGGGGGGGGGGGGGTGTTGGTTAACGATGCAAACATGTAACTTCTGAATGCGGGTCAAAACGTGAATGGTTCAGGCTTAGCCAACCCACAGACACTGTTCTTTAATTCATTTTTTAAAATTTAAAAATATTTCAGGTGCTAATTATTAATGTAAACAAAACATATTTCCATGTTTGTCTTGAAATGTTATCTAATACTATTAACTAGAAAAATGATATGTTTGTGATTGCAGCAAGAAATCAACGAAAGGGCAGCAAAGTCTCGCAATACCGACAACACTGCAATTCAACGATGGAATGGTATACGATGGTGCGGACGCTACAAATAACAACGGAGCATCACAACGATATAGCACTTTTGACGTTTGTATCCTTATAAGCTAAAACATATCAGGTAGTGTCCTCGAGTTTCACCAACACATATCGGGTTGCATCCTTATAAGCCAAAACACATCGGTTCTTTCTACCTTTTATTATACTATCTGATAATAAAAGCATATTGTCGTTAGTTTTCATTCAATTAAGTATCAAATCTTTATAAGATTGTCCTAAATTAGGGATAGATAGCCATTATAATGTATGAAAGATTTAGCCTAGGATGGGTTACAAGAGGTGTCGTTCAAAAGTTTAAGTGAGATTTTATAAATCATGGATGCTGATATTTATCAAATGGATGCATGGCCTGATAGTCAGGATGTCATTATGTGACATACATGTTGCGTCCTAAGTTTGTTTCCTTCTGTTCATTATGCTACTACAAAAAAGGGTACTGTATAAATGGATCAATCGTTAACGGCAAACTCAAATACCCCACTCCAATTGTATGACTAACAAACCATCAAAAAAACAAACGTCATTTCACAGAATTACGAAGCAAGCGACCATTATACACACACCATGCCAAAAACAAATTGACCCAGGCCGTGTGCAACGCACGAGTCTGCATGCCTCGTGGTAATTAAATATTTGTGTGTTTCTTTCAAAGTAACATGAGTTACTAAAATATATATATGGATATTGGATCAACCAAAAACTACTATAGGTCTCTCTTTTTTGTTTTTTGATTATACTATTCATAGCCCTATAGGGTTATAGTTTAGTTTGCTATAATTACAAAATAACCATTAAACCATTATACATTATGTATGCGGACGACGTCATTTTGTTCATTAAATTAGTCATTTTGTGTAATTAACATGTCATTTGAATTAATTGTGTGTGTTAGGCCGGTTTGGTTTTGGGTTGTAATTGGGCCATTTCTTTTTGTTTGGTGGCCCCTTTTTGTTATAAACTAAACGGGAGTAGTTGGCATTAATAAACTAGACAACATACGTATCTCATTCAAGACATACGTGTTTTATCCCTAGACAGTCTCTCAAACCTACACACTATCAAAACATCCACGCACTTTTAAAGGACATGCAGCCATCATTGTTCTTTGGCACACCGATTGAAGGAGTGATGAATGTTTAGTGAGTTCGGTGGTTTAACAATCGCTGAGGATGTTTCATTGCCATCTGATTGGTTGACGTATGGTATTTTTTTTCTTCAGTTTGTGTGCTATTAGTGTATTTCTAGATATGTATGTTTGTTTGCTTATGTTTTGTGGTAAACAGTGTTGCAAAAATCAGTCAAGGCAACCAATTAATCGGCGCCTAGGCGCTAGCAGGGATTAACTGCCCTAATTTTTACTAATCGGACTTATTAATCGTTTTAGTCAAAATCGGTCAACATACTGATTAATTGTATAAAAATTGGTCAAATCGAAAAAAAATCGGCTAAATCGGCCAACTTGTTACGGATAGAAATCAGCCAAATCAGGCATAAACTGGCCAAATCAGGCATAAACCGGCAAAATCGTACAAAAATGGCTAAATCATGCATATAGTTTTAAATTTTTATAATTTTATTAAATCCAATCTGATTAATCCCCGCCTAACCGGTTAACCGGTACCCATCCGCTCGACTAGCGCCTAGAGATTTTTGCAACCTTGGTGGTAAATATGGTATGTGTTTTTAAGTGTTGATTTTGTGTCATGTGCTACGCATTATGCTTTGCTTCACTGATTTTATACGGTTTGTATTATCTGTGTTCATATGATTTTGTGCAATATATGCGAGCCGCTCTCATGATTGCTGATTTTTCAACTACCGCAAACCGTGTTTCTTTGGGGAGGAATGGTGTTTTGATTTGTTTTTATTAGCTTTCGTCATGACTGCCGAAGTTCTGCAAACTGTTTATTTAGGGAGCGTAATGATCTTTTGATTTATTTTTATCTACTTGGACTATGTAAAAGATGAGCATGATGCTGATTTTTAAGCTCTGCAAACCGTGTATTTTTGGATTATAAATACTTTGCTATGAAGTTTGTGTTGAACTGCATTTACGCGTTTGCATTGTTATGTGGATGTTATTGTTATCCGAAGTTTGTGCGTTTACCTTAGAACTGAAATAATTACTATAATGTTGGCTCCCTGGTTTGTTGGTGACATAAATAAATTTTGGTTGGTCTGTGGTGGTGTTCGATAGCTGTCATTGTCCAGCTGGTCCTATTACTACATCTTAGGTTTAACGATTCATTTATTCAATTTTGTATGTGTAAAGATGTTGAGTTTTAGTTTAAGACTGGGTAATTGATATTCATGGTTTTTTAATATATTTGGATTTTGTTACGTGGTTGTGATTGTTGGATGCATACATTTGTGCTTTAAAAAAATAATTTGAAATATTCACAATAAACCGTTTTTGTTATGTGGCCATAATTGTTGGCTACATACATTTTATGTAATTGTGGTAGTAAGTGCTTTGTGATAAAGTCTAATAGGTGGTTCTACGTGATGAATATCTACGTTGTATATATGGTGTGGTCATAGTTGCATTTTAATGAGTTTTGTTAATTTGAAAGCGGTCTGATTTGTTATTTGACAATCCAGTATGTTCATGGTAGTATTTTTTGTGAAACTACGACGATGTGTTTGTTTGTATTTTTTGCTTTGTTTTGTGTTGTAAACATTTTGCTATATGAATTTGTTTTGTACTGCTTGGTCAAAAATTTTGATGATAATAATTTGAATCATTTGTTAAGAAGTCTATTGCTATATGTGCTTTGCATAAGCTGTCTATTAGTCTGTTGAAGATGGTGAGTTTTTGGAGTATTGTTATTTCCTCAAGTTTGTGTCTTTAGTTGGATTGAAATATTTAGTCAAATGTTTAATGTCAGGTTTGACATAATAACTGTTTATTCATATGTGAGGCGTATGTTAGTGTTGGCAATAAATGGTGGCTGCGAGCCTGATATGTAGCGTTATTCGATGGTTGTAGTTGTCCATATAGTCATGTGATTGCATATCATGTTATTATTTGCAACTAACTTTATGCCTAAATGATTCATTTATCTAATGTTTTGCGTGTAATTCATTGGCATTCGTTGTGTGGTAATTACTGTTGCGGCGATGTGTAGTTTCTTTAAATGGGTTTAAATAGTTGAATGTGCAAGTTCTTTCATTTTTTAGTGTTTATATTTTTTGATGTAGCTTTTTGATTGTCTTTTGGGTCTTAAAACTTATTAAAGGTGTGTTCTTATTCCTGCACCAGTGTTTTCAGGTTGCCGTTTATGTTTATCGTCGTTGGATTTCTGTGCACGTTGCAGGTGGAAACTTATGAGGCACGAATCTACTACTACAAAACGGGTGCATGTTTTATTTTTATGGCCAATACTTTGGGTCTTCCATCCAAGAGACTACATGTCCTAATAATTTACCGTCTATTGGACCCAAATACAAAGGGAACGTCGAATGGAAATGCGCATGTTGCGATGAGGTGGATGGAAGAAATTGATATAAAGGTTATGTCTGATGCTTAAGTGAGGATTTGATTACAAGATATTCCCAAGTTAAAAGGGCACCTGTGAAACCCAAGGGAACCATCGAGTGTACTACATTGGCATATTCATCACGGATGAGTTCTGACGCGCGTTATATGAATTTGTTGAGGCATGGTGTTTATTTCTTTGTTGGAGTTTTTTTCACAACGTGCATTTGAGATTACACTTATTATTATTGATATTGAAATATGCGTTTTTTACGCATTTCTATTTTTTATGTTTCAGGTTGGCTTAAATGAGTCCTAAATATGTTATCACAATTTTTTTCATATTATTTTCGTTCTATCAAAAAAAAATTAGATGATTTTTTAGTTTTGTGTTTGTAGTTATATAATTTCAACCAAATTTGATATGTCTGGTGTAGATGAGTAGGAACATATGTTAGGTAGATGTGGAGTGCTCAAAGAGAATTGAAAATTGAATAGGAGCGGGTGTAGGCAGGTCAAACACCAGATAGATTTGTTGAGGTACGCTATTTATTCTTTTTTTTGCCCTTTTTGCGTCCTTTGCACTAATATTTGGTGTTAGCTTATTCCCAATTTAATCTTAATAATATCACAAATACTTTACACGACTGGTCCAATTTTCTATATATTTTGTACACATTTTTGGCATATCTAATTTGGATAATAATTGAATGGCTATGACGATTTGGTTACCTGGTGCGTTGTGATTTTGGCACTGCAAATCCGGGAGCCATAACATACAACCGGTTTTTGTAGCCAATTTAACATCTACGCCAATGAATAAAGACCTTGTTTCTAACTACTTAAGCATTCTTCATTTTTGTATTTAGTTTATTATACGTGTGATAACTGATTCTTAGAAGCAAAGTATTGCTATATATGCTTAATAAAAAACCTTCGTATCGATTTCTTCCAACCTCCTCACCCCAATAAAGTACATCCTTTTTACCTATCATGCATAATCTAAATACAAAATAGACTAGTCTATGCTAAAAAAAACGTCTATCCCTTTGGTGATATTAGAGACTAACCCTAAACTTAAACTTATCAATCAATTCTTCCCCTAATCGTTATTCTGTTCTATACCCAACCTTGATTCCCCAGTCTGCTACTCCTTCCGTCTCAATTTATTTGTCCACTTTTGACTTTTTAAGTTTTTTTTTCTACAAATTTGACCTTAAATTACTTTTTGTGTTATTATACTTGAATAAAAACTATACTAATGAAAACATATTTAAAACTCAATCAATTCCTATATTTTGCATCAAGTATTATATAATAAAAAAAGTCAAAGTTGAAGAAAAAAGATTTCAAAAGTCAAAACTAGACAAGTAAATTAGGATGGAGAGAGTATTATTTTTAATCGCTACTAGTGGCTTTTGTTTTGTGTTTTAGGGTTGTAATCTGATTAGGGTTAGTGTTGAATGTAGGATATCAAATCACATAATCACACAAGTATAGAAAGAGAGTTTTAGAGAGAGAAAGAGGTTGGTTAGTTTCTAGAGAGAGAAATGAAGAAAGGGAATGAATAACATAGAAACCAACACCCTCACCATGCAATGGAGATGGTATTTATAGTCTTACAAGGTTGGGTTAGGCGTTGGATCCATGGACTATCCATGGGTCAGCCCAGTTAGTTTACTTACTTAATTACACATTAACTACGAGCTAAGAACTAATATCCTAAGGGAGGTTACTCTAATTTACAATGATCTTAAGCTTAGCATTCTATGAATGTCTTCAGTCTTGCTCGTAGTCTTGATTCTTTGTACTTTATCTTGTGATATATGTAGTGATCTTTGATCTTGAGCTTGTTCCAACATGCTTAATAAGTAGTGTTCTTGAGCTTAATGAGATCATCAATCTTGCATCATCTATTAGACCTCTTTGTGATTCTTTGCCTTCTTGTGATCTTGTGTCTTTTGGACCGACATGCTCATACTTTACTTCATCTTGAAAGCTTTCTAACAATCTCCCTTGATTTGCTTTGACTTGAACACTTTATGACTTCAAGGAAGACATTGAGCATCAGAGTAGTGGAAGACTTTAGTAACATGTACTTGAGCTTTCATCATGTCTTTATATTTGTCGATCGAGTACGAGCATGTGGTAAAGAATTAGACTCAGCTGGAACGGGGATCCACCTTCTTTGTATAAATCTGCAATTAATGGGTTAGTAATAAATAGTTTATATGGACGAATGGCTTAGTCATCCGTCGAAGTTCGGTTGCGATAACCTCCGGTTTCCCGTTTAACAGTGATGAGGTGTCATTTTATACACTTTTTCAGGGTTATTTAACCTCCTAAATCTTGCAAACATGCCCAAATTATATGCATAATCCTTTTTTTGTGTTTTTAGCACTTTGATGACTTTTAGAGGAAATACACGTGACTTGGGCTCATTTGGAGATGAAACAGACAAGACTACAAATCTACACCAACTATTTTGAAGAAAAGCATACAGTGCGTGGAGACGGCGTCACCAAATACAAGAGACGGCGTCATAATATCAAAGGGACGACGTTACGGATTTCTAGATGGCATCAGAACGAAGCCGACTTAAAGAAACCATAGAAGACCATTGCAGTACGACGGCGTCAGGACTATGATGCGACGCCGTTGCGCCTATTTTCCTATATATACAAATCTGTTTTTAGGGTTTTAAGTGTGTAACTTTTGGGAGACGAACCCTAGTTTTAGAAGACGATTTTAGCAACCTTTGGGCTCGTTTTTAGAGTGTCAAAACCCTCTTGTAACAGCCTCAACTGCAAGATTTAATCAAGTGAAGTTCATTTATCCCTTATCACTTAATATGTCTATGTGTTTTGTGATATATTCTTATTCTTCTTCTTTATTTACCATGCAAGGCTAGACCTATTGGTATTTACTTACGATTGCATGAAACTTAATATATAGATCCTCTTAATGTTGCTTCTTGTGATGGATGTGCACATTAGGCTTTAGAAAACTGGCCATACGATATTAAATTGGCATAGACGTCTAGGGAAACGCGAATGTGTAGAAAGGATACCATCGGTAACAGTCTTTATACTACCTTACCCCTAATATGGTTGATCCTTCTTAAGATATTTTAAATACATGTAATGTACTCTTAGGGGCCTTGTAATGGTCTTCATACTACCTTACTTGTGTGTTGCCTTAACGGAATATTACATAGATGGCGGGTTCGTGTAATTCGTTCATAACTTAGGAAATACTTACACAGATCATCACAAGTGTGACAAAGCAACAAGATTAGGAGAAACATACTAAGGAGTAATGCATGATTAAGTAAATACGTTCATTTATCATATAAGTTATCACAAAAGTAGTTTAGATATATATTTAGTTTAAACAAACCATCCTCTCATACCATGATATTTACCTGCTTTCTAAAAAATATAAAAACCCAAAAAGAATCTTCTCTTAACCCCATAGACCTTTGTCCGAGGCTTCCCAACCTATTCCCCTAGAGAACGACAACAACCCCCGAGTCTTGCCTTACTACACTACCACGGTTAGGTACTCTGCCTAAGGGATTGTAAAACTCCTTGTGAGTTGAAAGACCCACATCAAGTTTTTGGCACCATTGCCGGGGAATAGTTAGGTTTCGATCATTGTTTAACTTAGATCTACTCGCTTGATTCCTATCAAGTGAGAATTTTATTTTCAGTAAATTAGCTTTCTCGTAGTCTATCTTTTCTTTGTGTTATTTGTTTCGTAATCCATTTTTGTTGACCTCTATGGGAGATGAAAATCCTATCCGTACTCTTGGAGTCTACTCCAAGCCTAGCCACGAGGGCTATCGAAACACCATTGAGCTCCCCGAAGGGAACGATGTGGTGCCTCTATGATTCGACACCATCCGGTTGGTGCAAAACGGATGCTCTTTTTATAGACATCGGTCCGAGGATCCAAACCAACATCTTAAGGATTATCTAAAATAAGTGGACTCACTAGACCTTAATGTTAAGAAAAGGGAAAGAACGCTCTTGTGTTTGTTTCAATTTTCTCTTCGCCATTAAGCTAGCAATTGGCTTGAACGTCTTCCAGCAAGATCCATCTCCACATAGGAGGATCTTACTACTCATTTCCTTGCTTAATTCTTTTTATCGGGAAGTACTGCAAAACTTCGTAATGACATCCTGATGTTCCAACAACATCAAGGAGAGTCTATTTCTGAAGCATGAACTCATTTTAAAGACTTACTCCAAAAAGACCCTCATTATGGCATCGATCTTTGGCTTCAAGTCCAAATCTTTTATGATCATGTCAATCCCGCCACAAGGCGAACCATCAATCAGTCTGCCAATGGTAAGTTTCATGACAGAGACGCTGAAGAATCATGGGCACTATTAGAGGACCTAGCCCTCTATGTCAACGAAAGTTGAAACGACCCAAGGGATTTCGCTAAAACGGTCAAAGCAATCTCTTTACCTTAAGATCTCCCGAGTACATCCGACCGTCGTCTTATTAAACTCGAGAATCAAGTCCAACACTTGATGGAAGCTCATCTTGCTCCTAAACAACCCATTTAAGTGAACAAAATCACTTCTTCATGTGAGATCTGTAGTGGTCCCCACGACATTCAGTACTGCATGGAAAATCCCGAGCAAGCTTTTGTTGATTATGCGCCCTCGCGTACCAACGAAGCGGGAGGCAAGTGGTACACTTTCAAACCTGAGCAAAACAATCTTGGTGACACCTATAATCCGTCATGGAAAAGTCACCCAAACCTTAGGTGGAGACAACCCCAAAATTCTTAAAATAATTTTTCAAACCCACCTAATCGGTTTACGAACCGTTCTTTAATCCTTAAAATTTTAACAATCAATCAAATCTCGAAGGATTGGTGTCTAACTTCATGTCATCTCAAGACGCTCGATTGTCTAAGTTTGAAGCCGATTTCAAACAACAACAAAGCGATATGACTAATAAAATTGACACAATCTTGAAGGCCATCACTAATCGAATAATGGGAGCACTCCCAAGTGACACAGTTAAGAACCCGAAGCTGAATGTTAATTCTACCTCTCTAGTTTTGTTTGCTCGTTCTTACCTAATGGAAGATCCCCAATGCTTATCCCAAACCCACAATTCAATCAATGCTATTAAACGTATTCTAACCAACATCATGAAGACGACCAATCAAAAATTAAAACATTGATGGTCAATGAAGTTAGAACACCAAGATCAAAAGAACCTGAACATACTCTAGAAGATGAATCCAAGGATTTGCATCTTAACTTACCGGTTCTTGAAGTCCTAGCTCATGCTCCAATATTTAACACTATCCTAGATAAGTATGTGGAGAGCCTAGAGCTAGGTGAGAATGGGCCGCATTTATTCAAGGAGAAATACCTAAGAAAATGAAGGATCCTGGATTATTCACCTTGCCTTGTATACTAGGGAACTCCGAGTCTTTTGACACCTTAGCGGATTTAGGGTCTTGTGTGAACCTAATCCCATTATACCTCTTCAAAAAGCTTGCAATAGGATTACTTGAGGAGACCAACCATGTCTTCGGTCTAGCCGATGAAACCAAGTCCTATCCCATAAGAGTAGTCAAAAATGTCAAAGTTCATATAGGAAGGTTAAAACTCTTGGAAGACTTTTATGTTATAGACATGAAAAAGGACCCCGAAACCCCTTTACTCGTAGGAAGAGGATTTTTAGCAACCGCTAGTGCCGTGATAGATTTTAGAAAAGCAAAGATAGCGGTAGGAGAGGGAATAACTAGGTCAATATTTGGAGTAAAGGTAATCGACCTAGAAAGTGAAGAAGTGCCTTACTGGATTACCTTGGGTAGGAGGGAATTTTATGGACCAAGACTTAGCACGGATGGTATAGGTGCTCAAACCTCTTTTTACGCCAGAAAGGACTTCTTAGACCATCATTTAACCAGGGAATGGGAAATAGCTAGAGACGCCAAACTCAATCCATTTAAAGATGTCCCAGTGTTTAGAAAAATGGTAGAATTCTTAGGGGCTTTACCCATTAACCTTAAGGGAAACATGTGAGAGTCGGAGGACTTAGTAGAGAACCCAATCAACTGGGATAAACCGCCCAAAAATGGAGACGGGGCAGGGCATACCAAGATTAGGATAATTGATCCAGATGGAGAAGAGTTCACCAAAACTTTCCAATCAATCCCCACCTCTAGAAAACTTTCTAAAAAAGAGAATCCAAGAGATATCATCGAGTTGGATCATTTCCACGACACCTAGTAATGTGACTCCGAGTCTAGCTAAAAGACTCATAAATAAACAAAAGCACTTTTTGGGAGGCAACCCAATATTTATTTTCCCGCATGTAGGAGTGTCTTGTGTTTTAATTCTTTATTGTTTGAATCATTTGTGATCATGCTTTGTTTAATTTTTAACTTCGTCTTATTAACAATCAAAGGCATTTTGCATCAAATAAGTGTAAGGGAAAATATCTGGTTTATAAGAACCAATTCAAACATATAAAATAAGTTGTTTAGATTAATTTGCGTCATGTTTTGAGTCATATGATTGTAATGATTAATCTAAGGTTTTATGCAGTATTTTACACAAGGAATAACTAATAAAATTGCGTGCAAATCTTTTTCAAGAAAAAACGAAATTGATATTTTCACATAGTGTAGAGCCGGCTTCAGGATTTTTCCTGACGGTGTCGCATCTCCAGGTATGTGAAAATTCGAACTTTTTCTATTATTTTCGAAAAACGATTTGTAAAATATCTATATTTGTATTTTTCTTATAAACATGCAAAAACCTATGATTGTATCATCACTTTCATCCTATCTTTACTGTTTTCATATAGTTAACCCTAAAAGTTTCGTTGTATATATTATATCCCGCCGATTTTATGCCAAGTGTAGTTGTCTTTGTCTTTGATTTATAGGTTATATTTGATGAGAAGAAGCTTGGAAGTTCTTAAGTTTCCAGATGACGATTCTTGGAGGACGATTTAACTAGTTATGCATGTTTCTTCTCCATTATTGAGCAAACCATGGGAGTACTAGTTTCTTTTACTTGTTTTCTTTTCCTTTTATTCATTTTATGTGTACTTTTAAGAACATTGGGGACAATGTTCAACTTAAGTGTAGAGGAAAATAAGCCTTTAAAACTATTCCTTCAATTGCCATTTGCCTGTTCCTTAAAATGATGAGTAATATATCAAAACATAGCGTAGAAGGTAATTTTAACCAAAATTTAATTTTTTATGACACATACCAACGAAAACCAAGTATTATTAGCGTCTCATGGATAGGAAATTATATGACTAGCGCAAAAACCTTAAAATTCCATCCTAAAAATGTGAGGCTTGCCTTTAGATCTTTAGGAATTCGGGTATTCATTTTTGATACCCAAGATAATTTTACCTTTAGCTTGTCCGAGTTAAGGTTCGAATGCAATCGTATGTGTCTATTCAGTCATTATGGATGTGTATGTATGATTTTGTCGCCTTTTTTTGTAGCATTGGTATCAGTTTAAAATTATATGAGTGTACCGGTAGTGTATTAAATTCTAGAACTTGTTTTTGTGATGCATCCAGATACCGCATAGTGAGAATTAGGATTTGCTAAATGATAAGAGGCACTAGGATTAACTCATGTTTTAAATCTGTAATTGTTATGATGGTCACCTCGATCATATAACTATCCCACACACTTGCCATACACTCATTTTTTTTGTAGGATACCCTTGGTACACCCATCTGAGCCTATCATTTTTAACGGTTCTCGTAATTTTCTGGTTAATCCGGACTATTAATGAAGAGCATTGTCACCCTTGAACCAATTGTTACACTCAAATCGCCTTAGCCTACCTTGTATGTACTCACTTTTAGTACATTATTGTTTTTAACCCAAGTTAATTATTTGAGTACACGGTTGCTAAATACTGTTTTGAGACGATTAGGATTCATGGTAGTATTTATCTTATGAAGAATTGGGGAAGAAGTAATTTATTACCCCCAATAAAGCTCAATAAGCTCCATGTTATGTTGATCTACCTCAATTCGGGTCATTAGTTAGATTGTAATTATGAGTTCTAAAACTCAAGTGTAGGGGTGTGTTATAAACCCCAAGTTATGATGTATTATGTTCTAAAAAAAGAGAAAAATAGAAAAGAAAAAGAAAAGAGTTTGATGTAGAGTTGTGTAGAGTTTGTATATCTTTGTCCGAATCTTTGGCTTTGCAACCCAATCAGCGTGTATTCTTATAAATAATTAGCTAACCCTTTCACCCTTAAATTCACCAAAAAGCCACCCCAAAATATATCCCATCCGTTTTCGTTTCCATTAATGTTATCTTACACCTACACCCCACAACCCTTAAATAAATAGTTGGTGTAGAGTCATAGTCTTGTTTTTGTGTTTTTAGCACTTGGATAACTTTTGGAGGAAATACACGTGACTTAGGCTCATTTGGAGAAGAAACAGACAAGACTATGACTCTACACCAACTATTTTGAAGAAAAGCATACATTGCATGGAGACGGCGTCGCCAAATACAAGCGACAGTGTCATAATATCAAAGGGACGGCGTCATGGATTTCTAGACGGAGTCAGAACGAAGCCGACTTAAAGAAACCCTAGAAGACCATTGCGGCACGACGGCGTCAGGACTATAATGCCCCATTTTCCTATATATACAAATCCGTTTTTAGGGTTTTAATTGTGTAACTTTTGGGAGACGAACCCTAGTTTTAGAAGATGATTTTAGCAGCCTTTGGGCTCGTTTTTAGGGTGTTAAAGCCCTCTTGTAACAGCCTCAACTGCATGATTTAATCAAGTGAAGTCCATTTATCCCTTATCACTTAATATGTTTATGTGTTTTATGATAGATTCTTGTTCTTCTACTTTATTTACCATGCAATGCTAGACCTATTAGTATTTACTTTTGATTGCATGAAACTTAATTTGTAGATACTCTTAATGTTGTTTCTTGTGATGGATGTGCGTGTTAGGCTTTAGAAAACTATCCATAAGATATTTAATTGGCATAGACGTCTAGGGAAACGCGAGTGTATAGAAAGGATACCATCGATAACAATCTTCATACTACCTTACCCCTAATATGGTTGATCACTCTTAAGATATTTTAAATGCATGTAATGTACTCTTAGGGGCCTTGTAATAGTCTTAATACTACCTTACTTGTGCGTTGCCTTAACGGAATATTACATAGACGGCAGCTTCGTGTAATTCGTTCATGACTTAATAAATACTTACACAGATCATCACAAGTGTGATAAAGCAACAGGATTAGGAGAAACATACTAAGTAGTAATGCATGATTAAGTAAATACGTTCGTTTATCATATAAGTTATCACCAAAGTAGTTTAGATATATATTTAGTTTAATTAGTTAAAACAAACCAACCTCTCAAACCATGATATTTATTTGCTTTCTAAAAAATATAAAAACACAAAAAGAATCTTCTCTCAACCCTATAGACCTTTGTTAGATTCTGTTTGAGCCTTCCCAACCTATTCCCCTAGAGAATGATAACAACCCTCGAGTCTTGCCTTACTACACTACAACGGTTAAGTACTCTACCTAGGGGATTGTAAAACTCCTTGCGAGTTGCAAGACCCGCATTAAACAATATAAATATTGTACATATGATCAGGTAGATTCAAAGAATCTCATTGACATGGTTTCCAACTCGTAGTTTTGGATCCTATAATACAGATGCATCAGATTTACCGTACTTGCTTGTTCTCATACCGGAACGTGTCTAAGCAGACAACATGATAAGAGTGAATCAGTTAGTTACTATCTTGTCGATTGAGTCGTCAATTCATAAACTGGACCAAATTGATATCTAGTTGACATAAGTGTGATCCATATAGGATCGCATAAGTCACCTACCGTAGTGCTGTTTGATGTTGACACTGGAAGGATTTCCATTCGTCACCGTGAAATGCTAAAGAGCACCACTCTGAATGTTCTGGCAAGATCACGTGGATAATGCGCAGGACTCTTTATATATCACTTGTTTTTACAGTGTATGAATAACAAATGTAATTTGGAATAGTGTCGTAATGAGATTTATTGATGATCTCTTTTGTCTCTAGACTCAATAGTGCGTTTTGGTTCTAATGATCGGAGGCTGGAGCTAACTGCTACCTTTTTAATACCAACTGAATTGGAGTGAGAAAGTTGATAGATAATATGTTTATCTCTGTGAGAAATGAAACAAGTATCTTTTGAGAGATATTGAGTGGCTAGGGAGGGTTATGCATTGCATCACTGGGTCCATGATGACTATCTTTAATACCATCAATTAGCTTTATGATTCTGATATCATATGTATTGACTTGGTTTCTGCCAAAGTGTATGTATGGCTTCTTTCTTTAGACCCTTTATCCTTACAATTCTTTTTCATTCTTCAACCCATTCAATGCTTACCAAGACCTCATCACTAGCACTTTGTTGTGATTGTTCCAGTGCTAGCTCGATCTTAGTCGGGATTTTTCCCTTATTATCAATCAACTCCATCTTTCCTAAGGACTTCTACTTCTAACTAGTAGAAAGTCCTTGGGTTGATCCCTCCGGTTATGGTTGGATCATAGGACGAATACCTAACCCTACCACCTTATGACTTCATCACCTTCGTGAATTAATAGGTTGTTAGGTATAGTACCCAGAACCATAAAACCAATTGGAAAATCAATCAAAGTGTTTGATATACATCAAAAACATTTTACACTTTGAGAGTTTCATCATTTACAAAAGCTCCCCCTACACACGTGCATCGACATTTAAAAACGTTTTGCAGATGAAGGGCGGAGACCGTACTTGATTCATTGATGACATCAAATAACGACTATTTTAAAGCATCATTTATCCCACGATATTAACCCGTTTTGTATAGTTATTGCAAAGAATTGTTACTTAATCGTTATTTTGAGAATTATAGTAATTATGGAGTAATTGGTGAAAGATAGCAAAAGGCGCGCATTCTGAAGCTTAAATAAAGATATTTTGAAGATTACTATTTAGAAGACCAATAGGCCGTATCCATCAAGGAAGATACGACGTATCCATGCCTGCACTCACCAAAGACCACTTAGGAATAAAGATCGATAAGCCGTATCCAGAGGACTCAATACGCCGTATTCAAGACATGGAATCAATATAATATTCTGGAAGATATCAAGAGTGGTTCCTACTCCAAGAAATCCCCAATACGCCGTATCCAACCGACTTCCAGACCTTATAAATACAAAACTCAAAAACGAGTTTTAGGTGTGCAAAATTATATTCTTGATACCTAAACCATAAAAGTCGATTTTCAAAGGAGAAAAAGAGCAGAAGAGGTCGAGCAACGTATTCAATTCCATATAAGACAACGTGTAATTCCATATACTTTAGTAATCATTCAGTTTTTGGTATCATTCGTTAACTCGGTTAGTTTACCTTGGGTAAATAATTACTCTTGTATTTATTATGACATTTGAAGGCTAATACCTTCGGGTATTAGCCATTATTATGAAGATCTGAATGTTTGATATTTGTTTATCTTGATTTCTTGATTTATCGTTGAGTGCATGTTTATGTTTATCAATTTATACTTGTTTATGCGCTTTTGTATGCGACCTATCATTCAACTGGATCTAGTAAAGCGGACCAAGTAGATCTAGAGTCCGGGATAGCTCTCCATATAGTAATTTATACATCTAGAATCATAGTTACACAAATATTGTCCTTCTAAGTCTGTGTCTAGGATACGCTTCGGGCTTAACTAGTTAATTGGATATTGCCAATGGTTTATTGATCGTGTTGACTAGCAGGTGACCTAGATAATTCAACAAGTAACGTTCTAATTCCATTGGATAGTTAGACAAGTGGACTACTAGTGTATAAATTGCCATTAAGCGGTAAGTGGGTAAAGTCTCTATGAGCTAGGGTTTAACAAGATCACCATTGCTTTAATCCCTAAGATAGATTATAATCAGCAAATAAGGATGCTTTATGCGGATGCTTTAATTGTGACAGAATTATTGTGTCTAGGTCTTAGGATGATGTAACGCCTAAGTCTTACGAATGATATGCCACCTCGAGAGAAGAAATCATTGCACTAAATAAACAAACCAACGTTCTAATCGGATTAATAATGGTTAATACAGTTTTCTTATATAAGGTTCGACCGCTCTTTTATCTTTTGTTAATTAGCTTGCGTGGGTTAAAGTGCCTTGAATTGATTATAGACACCAACCAAACCGTGCCAGTGAGCCAGTCTTTCAGGCTGAAAACCTCTTTTTCCCGTTAAAATTAGGATTTAGACTAACATAGGTTTAACATAGGATTAGAATAGAATAGAATTAACATAGATTAGATAACCAAGATATTAATTAAATTGATAGATTTAACCTCGTTTCAAGTGTTCAACACCCTACTTACCACGAAACTACTACCGATCGGGTACACTGCCCGTTAAAGTGTTGTTTTTGGTTTAGTCGGCAAAATATAAATTTAAAACTTGAATCATCTTAAATATACCATACAACTACAGCACATCAAGTTTTTGGCGTCGTTGCCGGGGAGTGAAAATTAATCTTGATTTTTATTTTGATATTTTGGTTTTTAACATTAGATTTAATCTAAGCTTTAGGATTAGTATAATTTAGATTAGTGTATATTCTTTTATATTCTATAATATTTGTATATTTGTCTTTAATTATTTGCTTGTATATATTTGTGTGTTTAATTGTTTGCGCATTTAATTGTTTTTCTTAAATACACTGTTCTGATCGAAAGTTGAATACGGCGTATCCACTTCCATCGGATACGGCGTATCCAGTTCTCTGTCCAATACAGCGTATCCATCCCAAATAATTAATACGGCGTATCCACTTCCATTGGATACGGCGTATCGGTCATCTAATAAAATTCTTTTCCATACTCGAACTTAAGGCCTAAATTTTTTATATATACCTTTCTCTGCTGGTTCTACTAATAATTTTTTGGATATTTTTCAGTAAGAATGACAAAGGTTATCAAAGGAGAGTTCGAGAAAATTAAGGATATTAAGGTCGAAGATGTTTTGCTTACTTGCGATGCATCACTTGAAGTTTTCAACGATGAAGTCAGTCGATTAAGCAAAATGGATGATGATTTACTCACATATGAAGTTGAAGTTGGTAACATCCCATGTGACTCAAAAATGGATAATGAATCGGGACACGAAGCTGATGATGATAGGGGATATGATCCGTCTGATGTTGCATTTATTGAATGGTTGGGATCAAAAATTTTCAGCTATAAGACAATGGATCATTATACTATAAAAGCATTATGGATTTACTGGATCAGAGGAGATGATGAAGTAGAGCTCACTGATAAGGAATCTTCTGATAATGATGATGAAATTGCTGAAGTCTTTAGAATCGACACTAATATATTTGGCTACGAGATACCTCTCTGTTCAGCATTTAATGAATTTAACTACCTTCTCAAGGTAGATCTAGACTTACTTACAAAGGATATTATGGGGTTTAAGACCTATGAAGATTGCAAAGACGACTGGATCTACGAATGGAATATGGATGTACCATGGGTTGATGAGAAACCATGGACTGACGCTGGAGTTTGGACCAAACCCACACCAATTAAACATACTTGCAAGCCTTTCAATTATAAGACTGGATGTTTAGAATGGCCAACATATAGTTGGAAGGATGATGGATACTGTAATGGAGGAAATTTACCCTGAGCTTACATAATTGGAAACCAACTCCATTATCAGGATTACGAGTGGTACGAAGCTTTGGAGGATTGTAAATTAAAGGACGGGGCTTTAAGAAACAAAGCTATCATGGAAGGATCTATCAAAGAAGATGATGATGAGTCACGTTACGAGCAAAAGAGACAATGGAATACTTATACAAATAACGATGATGATTATGAGATAAATCATGAACATAATAAGAGTGAAGAATTATGTGAAATTCAAGAGCAACTGGTGTGCAATATAAGGATATATATGATGATCAAATATTCATTTAATGATGATGAAGAGTATGTTGCTGTAAAAAAAGACGAATACGACGATCTTACAGTTATAAGAAAAGAGGCATGCCGAGCTTACCAAGAAATCTTTCAGATTATGGACGAAGGATGGATGGTGAATAGAGATGCATAATAAAGAAGAAGCTGAAGAAAAGTCTAACTTAAAGACTTCGCTGTAAACAAAAGTGCTTCCCGGGAGACAACCCGAATTGTTATTTA